>CM035157.1:86779629-86957129 GCA_020205615.1 Panax quinquefolius | reverse complement strand
TAAATTTGATTCCTTCTCTGATTGTGATTTCCAAATCCAAGACTTCCATTTCCACGAGTTTGGTGTTCATCAGACAAACATCATCTATCTATCTTCCCATAAATAAAATACAACCATACAATAGATAGAATAAATAATAACTCTCCCCCAACGGGGCTACATCAATCGCATAACTAAATAAATCCCGTGTTAATCTAACCTTAAAATATCTCGTATGAAACATAACAATTAAGCCTTAAGTAACATCAATTCTAAATGTCATTACACAACCACATAAACAAATAGTCTTCATTACTTGCTAATCTTGCCCTTGCCTTTTTTTACTAGTGGAAGGCTCAAATCTGTTTCTCTCGTTTTAATCGCAATGTTATTATTATGCAAGAGTGAGCACGATTGCCCACAAGTATAACAATATAATAAATGAATAATAATAACATGCGAATGAATTAATAACTTTGATTATAAAAGCTCAACTTTTGAATCAAGAATGAATAACAAGAATCAAAAGAAATTCGAGGGTCACAAGACCTTGAACTATGTTCTAGGTTGTCAAGTGTTTATTCTTGAAACCTTTAATAAATATAAGACTATGGACTCTTCTTCTCGCACTTAGGGGATCACCTTTAGTACCATCATGCGCACAATATCTTAACGCTAAAGCGTAAATAATCCCCTATTAAAGGGTTGTTCATCTCGCTTTGACATCTGAGTCCGCACTAAAGGAAGTTTGGATTGGGTAAGCTCAATAAAAGTTCTAGAATTTATAACGCTTATCAACTATGGACTAGTTGAATCAATAAGGGTTCACTAGTCTTACAAGGTTCAACAATAATTGATATTCAATTTGAATAATAAAATTCAAGATGTATACAATCGAATAAGTATTGTATAATAGAATTATGCTTTTAAAGAATGATAAGATCTAATATGAAATCTTGACTTGAACAATAATAAACAAGATAGAATAATGAACTTGCTTTATGTAAAGAATTAAGTTTAGAACTTGCCTCGTGTGTGTGTAGCTAAACGATTACTACTTGGCTCACCACAAGTCCTACACACATACCATATATATTCACGAAATTCACTAGTTACATTTTCTCTTAATTATTTAATATAAACTCTACTTTATTTAACAAATCATTACCCTTCTAATTTAATTATTAAATTAGAATATTTTCATTCTCTTACTATTATTACACTCGAATAAATTATTTCATAATAATTTCCATCGAATATTTATTTTATTCCATAAACATCTCAATTAAAATATTTACTTTATTTTATAAATATTTTAATAATAATTTTCATCGAATATTTATTTTATTCCATGAATATCTCAATTAAAATATTTAATTTATTTTATAAATATTTTAATAATAATTTTCATCAAATATTTATTTTATTCCATAAATATCTCAATTAAAATATTTAATTTATTTTATAAATATTTTAATAATAATTTTCATCGAATATTTTATTTTTTTATTTTTTTATTTTTTCATTTTTTCATTTTTTTATTTATTTTTTTTTTACCAAGTGGTAATGTAGTTTAGTAACGCCACGGCCAGTGGGTTACCTGTGCTCATTTTCTCTAGCTTCTTTGCTTCATAAGCTCATGAATATAACAATAACAAAGGCCAAATTAGCCAAAAAATCAATCACACGTAAAATTATACATGAATATGGCCATAACTTCCAATTTCTTTGTCCATATATTAGTTTAAGCATACCCAAATACTAGAATTTATACATAATCATTACCCAACATTTATAGAGTAGTTTAAACCCATTAAAACATATAATTACGTAATTAAAATATGTAAATTATACTTTCTTGATGTTCTTGAAGGTTTTGAATAAAACATAGAATTTACTACTATGGATTCGTTATAAGGTCAAATCCAACCACTCAAGTTTCATTTTGTTCATTTTAGCATGTATAATCATATATAAGTGTAAAATTTAGGATAATATATGATCAACGATTAAATTTAGCGTAATCGATACGGCCATATCACGCACTCAGAAATTTTGAAATAATAAGCCAAAATCATACGTCATAATCTTATGAAACCAATGATATGGAAGCATATATATATATATATATATATATATATATATATATATATATATAACATGCCTTACAACTCAAATTATTATATATATTCACATAACGACATGATTTCCCAATTATAGAGAGTTACGTAAGTAAGAAAGCCATATAAAAAAACTTTAAAAGACGTAAATAAATAAATTGGGTTGAAGAGATTACCCAAGCGTAGATTACTAGAAAGTGAATTTTCCAACAAAAACTTTGAACTCTCAACTCTCTCTCTCAGATTCTCTCTTTATGTGTATGCAGACTTAGAAAAAAAAAAAAAAAGGAAGAAAATAAAAGACGCTCGATAAATAAGGAGATGAATCGACGTTATAATGGTCGGGTTACCCCATCATTGTGAACTACTCATAACTCCCCTTAGGGCCTTGTTTGGTCGACAAGAATAGGATTTAAATCCATTTAATTTAATAAAGCTTATAATATAGTTTAAGTAATGTCACACTCATTATAAAATAAATCAATATCTTATTTAATTTATTTTAAATAAAATATTTTCTCATTAATTCACATAGCTACATAATTAATTTCTCATTTAATAATAATATTAAATTATTAAATCTCTAATTAATAATTAAATTAATTAAAATAACATAGCTTATTAAATACTTCTTTTAATTCAATAAGTTCACATAATCACATACTTCAATAATAAAATTCTCCACATTAATTTAATAAATGTAACACATATAATTAAATTAATCTATCACAACTTCATCAATTAATTATTTAATCTAATAATTAATTCATTGAAAATATTTATTCAATCCAATAAATATTAAAATTAAATTACAAAATTACTATTGTCACATCTTTCCTCTTAAAAGGATTCTCATCCCCGTAATCACAACTCAAAAATTTGTCCCATTACATTCTCCCCTTACAAAGATTCTCATCCCCGTAATCGCATATAACAATCTAAGTAAATAAATGAGGATAATTCTTCATCATATTCTCTTCGAGTTCCCACGTAGCTTCTTCAACGTTGTGGTTCCTCCAAATTACCTTAACAGAAGGTATTACTTTATTTCTTAGAACTTGTTCTTTTCGGTTGATAATTTGAACAGGAATTTCTTCGTAAGACAAGTCTTTGTCGAAATTCAGGGGTTCATATTCAATCACATGCTTGTAATCGAATTTGTAGGGTCGTAAGACTGAGACATGGAAAACATTGTGGATATTCTCTAGAGATGGAGGTAAGGCTACCTCATAAGCAACTTCTCCGACCCTTCTCAGAACTTCAAAGGGTCCGATGAATCTTGGGCTCAATTTTCCCTTCTTTCCGAATCTGATCTTTCCTTTCCAAGGAGAGACCTTTAAGAACACATAACTACCTAGTTCGAACTCAACATTCTTACTTGTGGATCGACGTATTTCTTTTTCATCCATCTTGAAATCAGCCATCAATCTTGCTTGCGAATCACCTTGACTATGTCTCATTGTTTGTTGTACCAATTCCCGCCCAGAGTGGAGTTCGCCAACTTCATCCCAATATAGCGTTTCATTTCCGGGTAACGCATTCATATATTCCAATACTAGCGTGGTAACTGTGATGTAACCAAACTCTACTAATGGTAGGTGATCATCCCAATTTCCTTTAAAGTCCATCACACAGCTCTTAGCATATCTTGTAATGTCTCAATCGTTCTCTCACTCGTCCATTCTGCTTGAGGGTGGTAAGTCAGACTCATTCGCAATTGCGTACCCATGCATTCTCAAGACGTTTCCGTAAATTTGATGTGAAGCGCGGATCCCTATCTCAAAACAATTGATATCGAACTCCGTGCCTCAAAACAATCTCTTTTACGATAGCCTCGCTAACCGATCTAAGTTGAATCTTATTTTGATCGGAAGGAAGTGTGCGATTTCATTAATCCATCAACGATAACCCATATCAAGGTCAGTAGCCTTTTCGAGTCGCTCGGAAGGCCAACCACGAATTCCATTGTAATATGTTCCCATTTCTACTCGGGATCTCTAACTATTGTAGTAATCCACTCTGGCTCTCCGATGTTCCGCTTTCACTTTCCGGCACAGTGTCGACACTTGGCAACACATTCTCGCAACATCACGCTTCAAATTCGGCCACCGTAAATGTTGTCTAAGATCTTGGTACATCTTGGTACTACCGGTGAATCGAATATCGTGAACTAAGAGCCTCGCTTAAAATATCTTCCTTAATCTCTTGAATCAAGCAGACCCAAATTCTATTATCAAATCTCAATTCCTTCCTTATCCATCTTAAATCTTGTCTCGGTTCCTTCGTATATCTTCTTTGTCACACATTTTTACATTCTTCGTCCCGAAGTCGAGCCTCCTTAACTTTATCCAAGAGGGTTATACCAGATCAGATCCGAAATATTTTCTCATCAATCTCCATAGGATACTTCACTTCCAATTCCAACTTCTCCATCAATTGAAATTAACTCCTCCCGTATGATTAACAACATCGCCCCCACCCTTTCTACTTAAGGCGCGCTACCACCACATTTTCCTTACCCTGATGGTATAGAATCTCACAATCGTAGTCCTTAATTAACTCCAACCACCTTTTTTCATGCATATTCAAGTCTTTCTTGTAAAAATATATTTCGCACTCTTGTGGTCTCAGATATATTTCACACTTCTCCCCATAGAGATAGTGCCTCCAGATTTTCAAAGCAAAACCACCGCAGCCTAACTCCAAGTCATGGGTCTGATACCCTTCTCATAATCTTTTTTAGTTGTCGTGACGCTGACGCAATGACTCTCTGCCATTTTGCATGAGCACACACCCAAGTCCTTTGTGGCGACGACGCATCACTATATACCACAAAATTTCCGTGTCATCCGGAAGAGATAACACAGGGTTGAACTTAACCTCTTCTTTAATTCTTGAAAGCTTTCCTCACACTTCTCCGTCCAAACAAATTTCATTGATTTTCTAGTCGATTCACAACTGGTTGCGATCTTGGAAAAATCTCGAATGAATCTTCCGTAATAACCCCGCCAATCCAAGAAAACTTCTTACTTCGACGGCGCCTTCTACCGATCCCAGCTAATCACAAATTTCAACTTTGAGGGATCCACCAAAATTCCATCCCTATCGATCACATGTCCAAGAAATTGTACCTTTTCAATCCGTAATTCACATTTCAAAATTTAGCGTACAAACTTCTCTCTCTCAACGCCTCTAATGTCACCCTCAAATGTTCTTCATGTTCTTCCTTGGTTTCAATATACCAAAATGTCATCTATAAATACCACTACTTAATTTGTCCAAAACCATTGAACACTCTATTCATTAAGCCCATAAATGTCAGTAGAGCATTTGTTAGACCAAATGACATTACCGTAAATTCAGAGTGACCGTATCGGGTTCTCGAATGTCGTCTTCTAGACATCTTCCGGTCTCACCTTCAATTGATGATAACCACCTCAAATCTATCTTTGAAAAGTATCTCGCCCCCTTTAACCGATCGAATGTCGTCGATTCGCGAGAATGGATATCTATTCTTGATCGTGACCTTATTCGCCTTCTATAGTCGATGCAGAGCCGCATTGTCCCATCCTTCTTCTTTACGAATAAAACCGCGCTCCCCCACTTGATACGCTTGGTTGGATATACTTCTTGTCTAGTAATTCTTGTAGTTGAACCATCGCCTCTTTCATCTCTACCGTGCCATTCTAGATGGTGCCTTCGATATTGGAACCGCTTCGAGCCAAATCGATCACGAATTCAACCGCTTCTATCGTGGTGGAAGTCCCGCAAATCATCCTAAATACGCCCGCGAAATCCCTCACTACTGGTATCTCCTCTATTTTTGGATTTTCTTTACGAATATCGACTATGTAAGCTAGATATCCTACACAGCCTTGTCTTAACAACTTCCTCACCTGCATCATCGTTAGATAACTCGCTTGTCTAGGCGACTTACTACCATAAAACACAACCTTTGACGGAGTCATAAGGTTAATACGCTTCTTCCGCAATCAATTATCGCCCCATAATTGATAACCAAATCCCATACCCAAGATAATATCAAATTCTCCAAGTCGAATAGGATAAGATCTACGCTCATAATGTTACCCTTAATATTCACTCTACGCTTCTTGTGCACGCATTTAACAGAATAATTTCTCTCTATTCGTAATTTCTATGTTCATGGGGTATTCTAACTCATCCTTAGGCAATTCTAAGTTCTTGCAAAGTCATCTGATATAAATGAACAAGTAGCACCCGAATCAAATAATACATAAGCATTAACTTTATTGATCGGAATGATACCGACACCACATCGCGAGATCGCACCGCATCCTCGAATCGTATGTTGAATGTTCCGCGGCTTATCGGTTTGGTTGCAGCTTGGTCCTGTGATAGTCGAGTGCTTCCACCGTTGTTTCTCTATTCCTCCTCGATCCTGCTCCTCCGCATCCCTTCTTAGACAATCCTCGCAAGATGATCCTTTGAGCCACAAGTGAAGCAGACACCCTTCTTCGGTTTAGAATAAGTTAGGTGCTATGTGGCCTTCCCGACCACAATTGTAGCATACTGCGCTTCCCTTCATGCAAACTCCTGATGAGCTTTTTCCGCAGTTGAGCACACTTCAATCTTCTTCTTTTCCTCCTCCTTGTCGACTTCCAAATTGACGAGTTATCGGACCACTTTCTCTTCCGATTATTATTACCTCCCGCTACTACTTCCACCACCTTGTTAATTCCTTCATTTTCACTCTTTTTCTTCTTCCGATCCTCGATTATATTTAGATACCGCATCGCTTCCACCTTCATCGAGTATGGCCTTCTCTAACACTCCAAAGAAAAGTGTTCAATTGAACATCGACACCTTGCTATACAACCAGTGGCTTCAAACCGCCTAAAACATCTTGGGCTTTTCTCTCGTCAAGATGCACTTGATATGTGGCGAACCTAGCCAATTCGTTGAACCTTGCCACATAATCGCTACTTTACATATTCCCCTGCTTTCAACTCCAAAACCGAACTTCCATTTGGTTTTGTGAACTAGTCGGAAAATACATCTCTCAAAACATCTCCTTAAATCTCTCCTGTGTTATTACATCTTCTCCTCCGTTTCCTTTGTTTGCTTCACGCCACCAATAGCTAGCTTCGGACTTCAAAGATTTAATGTCAGCATATGCGGTCTTCTGATCTTCCCTTACTCTCGGCGACGCCAAACACCTTCTCCATCTCCATAACCCATGTTTGAGCTTCGATCGGGTTCATAGAACCTTTAAACTCAAGGTCCCACCACCTTGAAATCCTTGAATGTGGTGTTTGGTGGGGCTTGTGGTTGATTGTTAATTGCTCCAAATAAGAAATTCACCAACCACCGAACGAGGTTAGCATTGGTTGTGTTGTTGTTGTTATTCGTTGACCTTCTCGGGGTCGGTCGATTTATTGGTCGCCTTCTTGGCGGCATTTTTCTCGTTAAATAAACGCTTTATTAGAACTTTATTTATTTCTCTAAATAGTTAAGGCATTACTCAACAATTTAACATATCACTTAACACATCATCTCAAACAACTTGATATATTTGCATTCAAATCAAAGTTTTAACATTAAACGATAAAGATAACTGCTATTTACATCAACTATCCTCGAATAAAGAATCCACAGGATTTAAAACATTCAAATATTCTTTCGCTCATAAACACGCCGAATTTTACATATAAAAACTAATTAAGTCTTTCACATAATTAAACAAATTCTATCACCGTCTCATCAAGGCGCCGGATAGCCTTGCTACGCTCCTCCTCCATGATGCGGCACATCGCTTCTATGATCTAGTATATATGATGGTAGATCCTCAAACCGGATTGATACTTCCTAACTCGATCTTGGACCACATTCATCAGATTTTGTAGTGTAGAGAGTATGTCTCCTCAAGTTTAGCCTTCTTCACACGGCGATCATCTTCGTGACGATCAAAGACGGCGCGACTCTTGTACTCTAGCCCTCCTCTGCTATGGCAAGCCTCTCCGAGGTCTCCTTCAGATCCTTCTTTAACTTCTCTATTTCGCGGACTTATCCTCATCCGACCTTTCTCGTGAACCAGATCCCACTCCACGCTTCCTAAACGTGTGAAGAGTCACAATCTCTATCCTTCGCTTCAATAGTAATCACGACTAACCGCCGCTCAACAACCCGAACAAGATCCTCGCAACTCTACACGCTACGATCATAGAGTGCGCCATACATCTCTCAGATCAATGGAGTTCTGTGGGAACTCCTCTTCTTCCTCTTCCTCGTGATCCTCCTCCGATCGGCCTCCCGCCATGCTCTTGACCAACGACAAGGATCATCTGAGATGACTCTCTCTCTGAAAGTCGCTCCTCGACGACATGAATGTCTCTGGCTCCTCCTCTATAGGTAATCGGGTTCCTCCTCCCCACCGACTAGCTCCTCCAATATCCAACATCTTGACAACAAAATTTTAAGTTTTAGTTACTAATCCGTACTAACGAACATATAGATTAACACATAAGCACATAAAGTCTTTTATTATCTTTAATGAATTTAGAAATTCATTTCTTAGAACTCGATAAGAGTTTACCATTACTATGTTCTCGATCTCCTACAAGGCTACTACCTAAGGTTGTTCCCCCCCTAAGGTTCATAACCTTATAGCTTTGATACCAACTCATGACACCCCAAATCCTAGTATTTCCATTTCCACAGATTTGGTGTGTTCATCAGATAAACATCATCTATCTATCTACCCATAAATAAAATACAACCATACAATAGATAGAATAAATAATAACTCTCTCCCCTTATGGGGTTACATCAACTCGCATAACTAAATAAATCCTGTGTTAATCTAACATTAAAATATCTCGTATGGGAAACATAACAATTAAGTCTTAAGTAACATCAATTCTAAATGTCATTACACAACCACATAAACAAATAGTCTTCATTACTTGCTAATCTTGCCTTTCTTTTTTTACTAGTGGAAGGCTCGTCTGTTCTCTCGTTCTTAACTGCAATGTTATTATTACGCAAGAGTGAGCACGATTGCCCACAAGTATAATAATATAATAAATGAATAATAATAACATGCGAATGAATTAATAACTTTGAATATAAAAGCTCAACTTTTGAATCAAGAATGAATAACAAGAATCAAAAGAAATTCGAGGGTCACAAGACTTGAACTATGTCCTAGGTTGTCAAGTGTTTATTCTTGAAACCTTTAACAAATATAAGACTATGGACTTTTCTTCTCGTATTTTAGGGGATCAAATTTAGTACCATATCGCAGCATTAATATCTTAACGCTAAAGCGTAAATAATCCCCTATTAAAGGGTTGTTCATCTCAGTTTGACATCGGAGTCTGCACCAAAGTAAGTTTGGATTGGGTAAGATCAATAAAAGTTCTAGAATTTATAACGCTTATCAACTATGGACTAGTTGAATCAATAAGGGTTCACTAGTCTTACAAGGTTCAACAATAATTGATATTCAATTTGAATAATAAAATTCAAGATGTATACAATCGAATAAGTATTGTATAATAGGAATTATGCTTTTAAAGAATGGTAAGATCTAATATGAAATCTTAACTTGAATAATAATAAACAAGATAGAATAATGAACTTGCTTTATGTAAAGAATTAAGGTTTAGGAACTTGCCTCGTGTGTAGGCTAAACGATTACTACTTCCGTTCACCACAAGTCCTACACACATACCATATATATTCACGAAATTCATTAGTTACATTTTCTCTTAATTATTTAATATAAACTCTACTTTATTTAACAAATCATTACCCTTCTAATTTAATTATTAAATTAGAATATTTTCATTCTCTTACTATTATTACACTCTAATAAATTATTTCATAATAATTTCCATCGAATATTTATTTTATTCCATAAACATCTCAATTAAAATATTTACTTTATTTTATAAATATTTTAATAATAATTTTCATCGAATATTTATTTTATTCCATGAATATCTCAATTAAAATATTTAATTTATTTTATAAATATTTTAATAATAATTTTCATCAAATATTTATTTTATTCCATAAATATCTCAATTAAAATATTTAATTTATTTTATAAATATTTTAATAATAATTTTCATCGAATATTTTATTTTTTTATTTTTTTATTTTTTCATTTTTTCATTTTTTTATTTATTTTTTTTTCACGTAAGTGGTAATGTAGTTTGGTAACGCCACGGGGGCTAAAGTTACCTGTGCTCATTTTCTGCAGTCATTCTTCATTGCTCAGATTCTGCATTCATGAACATAACAAGGCCAAATTAGGCCAAAAATCAATCACACGTAAAATTATACATGAATATGGCCATAACTTCCAATTTCCTTGTCCATATATTAGTTTAAGCATACCCAAATACTAGAATTTATACATAATCATTACCCAACATATATATAGTAGTTTAAACCCATTAAAACACATAATTACGTAATTAAAATATGTAAATTATAATCGTTTTGATGTTCTTGAAGGTTTTGAATAAAACATAGAATTTACTACTATGGATTCAAGTTATAAGGTCAAATCACAACCACTCAAGTTTCATTTTGTTCATTTTAGCATGTATAATCATATATAAGTGTAAAATTTAGGATAATATATGATCAACGCATTAAATTTGTAAAGTCGATATGGCCATATCACGTGCTCAGAAATTTTTGAAATAACAAGCCAAAATCATACGTCATAATCTTATGAAACCAATGATATGGAAGCCATATATATATATATATATATATATATATATATATATATATATAACATGCCTTACAACTCAATTATTATATATATTCACATAACGACATGATTTCCCAATTATAGAGAGTTACGTAAGTAAGAAAGCCATATAAAAACTTTAAAAGACGTAAATAAATAAATTGGGTTGAAGAGATTACCCAAGTGAGATTACTAGAAAGTGAATTTCCCAACAAAAACTTTGAACTCTCAACTCTCTCTCAGATCTCTTTACGTATTATGCCGCACTTAGAAAAAAAAAATGAAAAGGAAGAAAATAAAAGACGTCGATAAATAAGGAGATGAATCGACGAATAATGGTCGTCAAGCCACCCCATCATGGTGAACTACTCATAACTCCCCTTAGGGCCTTGTTTGGCTGACAAGAATAGGATTTAAATCCATTTAATTTAATAAAGCTTATAATATAGTTTAAGTAATGTCACACTCCTTATAAAATAAATCAATATCTTATTTAATTTATTTTAAATAAAATAATTTCTCATTAATTCACATAGCTACATAATTAATTTCTCATTTAATAATAATATTAAATCTTAAATCTCTAATTAATAATTAAATTAATTAAAATAACATAGGCTTATTAAATACTTCTTTTAATTCAATAAGTTCACAAAATCACATACTTGAATAATAAAATTTCTCCACATTAATTTAATAAATGTAACACATATAATTAAATTAATCTATCACAACTTCATCAATTAATTATTTAATCTAATAATTAATTCATCGAAAAATATTTATTCAATCCAATAAATATTAAAATTAAATTATAAAATTACGGTCGTCACAATGACAATATCCTTGCTGCTGGCCCTTGGCATTTTGCGACTAAAGGCATTGTCCTGCAAAAATGGAAGGAAGGTGTGTCCTTCACAAAGGCGTATTAGAATGTGTTCCTGTATGGGTGAAGCTATCTAATATACCACTCTCTCTTTACTTGGTCCGATGAAGCCATAAGTTATATTGCCCGATCTTCTTGGGAGACCCTGTTCTTGTGAAATGATTTGCAAATAATGATTTCTGAACTTTGCAAGTGCGCCTCTTTCTCCTTCCTCCTTCCATCCAGGTGGTGGTTAAAATTCTTTGTCCCATTGAGGTGGAATACGAGTAGGCCTCCTTCATCACCCATTGCTGTGTTTGGTCACTCACAACTTAAGTTCCCAAGAGACAACTACAAATGGGTGCCGAAAGTACTAATATTGTGACGCCCCAAAATTAGGTATACATCACCCATCTTGGGTAGCCACTTACATGGTACGTAATTTAAATACAACTTATTAACATAAATACAAATATCGACATAAACTGTGAGTTTAAATACAAATATATACACTAGATATTATACAAACTCAAAAAAAGTCCTCATTACAATTATTATCACACTATTTCACGTAATAGTGAGGACTACTAATGCTATCTTCGTGACCATCACTGCTTCCCCGACTCGTCCCAAATTTATATTCTCATTTCAAGAAGAGAAAAAAAAAGAAAGGGTGAGCTCAACTAGCCCAAAGAAGAAATATTATGACTAAGATAATGCGTAATAAATTATCAATAGTCTTCAACAATGTTAAACCGATAAAATACAATAGACAAACCAGCTTTAATCTGCAGTGAATAAGCAATCCATTAAAAGAGTCAAGTAGAAAATAAAGTCTACTATCTTTTAGGTTTTAAAAGGTTTTTCATCATCGTTATATAGCCGAGACTCAAACTTTAATAAATATTCCACATCATCGAATCACCCCGCACTACTACCAAGGATATTCTTTAAGATCACGACCACAATTATTCATGCACTACGGGCCAAGAATATTTGTGTATTCATTAATGGTCATGATCATGCCAACAATCGTCCACCAATGCACTACTACTTACCGAGGATTTTTATCACATCATTTGTAACATTACTACCATGATTACAATCAATAGTCTCTCGGTCATAATCATACCAAGTCCATCTATGCACTACAAAAGCCACGTATGACTTTCAACATAATATAAACATGAGGATGATGACAATGATATATGAATTCAATAAAACAAGTTCAAGAATTATTTTATCCAGAATTATTAACGCCCAAATTATCAACATGATACTGCTTTTGTAGAGTAAAATTCAAGAATGATCGTAAGAATATTTCCATGAAAAGATATGGATGAAACGCAAATATCAAGGATATTCCACTAATTTCATGGAGTATAGAAGTCAAAGTTTTAACCAACCGGGTATAATAAAGAATAGAATAACAAAAGAAATCACCATGCATGCGATAGATCAATTGCACGCATGTGTTATTCCAATGTAATAATAAATAACGGAATCAGTGTCCGTAAAACGCATGCATGTGATGTTCCAACAGAATAATAAAGAATGGAACCAGTCCGCGTAAAACACATGCATGTGATGTTCCAATGTAATAATAATAAAGATTTTAACCAGTCCTGTAAAAACACATGCATGTGATGTTCCAATGTAATAATAATAAAGATTTTAACCAGTCCTGTAAAACACACGCATGTGATGTTCCAATGTAATAATAATAAAGACGGACCAGTCCTGTAAAACACATGTATGTGATGTTCCAAATGTAATAATAAAAGAATGTCACCAAGTATAGGGTAAACCACGATATAAAAGTTATTCCAATGTAATAATAATTAATGGAATAACAACAGCTCTCTTCATGAATAAGAAAGAATAACACCCTTACATTTGGTAGGAGATTGAATATCGCAAAGTGTAGTAACAAAAAAAACTCTTCTTCTTTCTCTTATTCTCTCTATACTTTCTCTCTCTATAGCTTGAATGAATTCGTGAAAAATAATGAAGCCCTAGCCTCTATTTATAGAAGATTTCTAGCTTAGCACCGCCGTGTGAAAAAGGCAAGTGGCTCGACGACTAATGAATGTGAAAAGTGAAAAGAAAAGTGGTTTGATCACCAGTAATGTGAAACGACAAGTGGTTCGACGTCTGGTAAAGGTAATTACTATTAACGAAGGTAATTACTATCGACGGTAAGGTAAATACTATTCACAAGGGTAATTACTATCGACGAAGGTAATTACTATTGACGAAGGTAAATACTATTCACAAGGGTAATTACTATCGACGAAGGTAATTACTATCGACGAAGGTAAATACTATATCACAAGGGTAATTACTATCTATTACTATCGAGAGACTCTTAGATGATGACATATGAGCCCCCATAAAATAATCAAACTTACCACAAATCATTTTTTTTTTCATCAACACATATTTAATCTTTCAACAATTATTAATCATTTATAACTTGTCGCCTCAATTATTGATTTAATACTATAACATATTATACGATGATACCGTGACAATAATTGAATCAATAATATAAGAGATATGATGCAACAATTATCGTAGTAATAATTGAGCATAGCCGAAAGTGACTTCTCACGTAAGCATCAATAATCAATACCGTGTGCTACTATGCAACCACGCCAGACATCGTATTTTTTACCATCGGGTAGTTCAATGCTTTTAATTCAGAACACCTCCGCCGTTATTTTTATAAAATATTTTTGTCGCTTTCTCAATCCGACAATAATTTCATTGTGGGTCCACCAATGATTGAGCCAGTTATCTAATATTACCCAACAAAAAGAATATTCCCCACCAAACGAATATTTTATAACAACTTGCATACTTTTTTCAAAATTTATAAATATTACCCACAACTATAACATTATATCAAATTTATTCCATAATATTCAAAAATAATATTTATAGAAAAATTCATCTTTATTTATAAAAGTCGGGGTCTTACAACCTCCCTTTCTTATGAAATTTCGCCTCGAAATTAGGGTACGACTGTATGTCAAGAGGTAAGGATACCTTGATTTCATTTCGATTCTAACTCCCAAGTCATTTCTTCAACATCGTGGTTCCTCCACAAAACTTTGACTTGAGGTATAACCTCGAGCGTAGAATATGTTCCTTCTTATCCAAAATTTGAACAGAACCTCTTCATACGCCAAATCTTCCGCTATTTCATCCGGCTTCTAACTCAATAATATGGTTCGGGTCTTTCACATATTTACGTAACATAGATATGTGAAAAACGTTATGAACACGAGACATATTTCACAGCAGTAAAGCGAGTCTATAGGCCACGCTTCCTACTCGATCGAGGATTAAAATGGACCGATGAATCGAGGATTAAGTTTTCCTCTCTTTCCAAATCTTGTAACTCCTTTCCATGGAGCAACTCTTAACAACACACGATCTCCTATATCGAATTCCACGCCCTTTCGATGAAGATCAAAGATAACTCTTTTGTCGATTTTGTGAGGTTTTTATACGTTGTTTGGATCGTTTGAATCTTTTTCGTAGTCATACGTACCAACTCCGGTCCCAACAACGTTGCTTCACCCACCTCATCCCAGCATACTGGAGAACGACACTTTCTTCCATACAATGCTTCGAATGGAGCCATGCCAATACTTGCTTGATAACTATTGTTATAGGAAAACTCCACCAATGGTAAGAACTTGTCCCAACTCCCCTTGAAATCAAGGACATAGAGTCTTGATAGATCTTCAAGAGTTTGAATAGTCCTCTCCGACTGTCCGTCCGTCGGAGGATGATATGCCGAGCTAAATCGTAAGTCTGTGCCCATAGCGTTTTGCAAACTAACCCAAAATCGTGAAGTGAATCTTGGGTCTCGATCAGAAACTATGGATATCGGCATACCATGCAGTCTTACAATCTCGTTTATGTACATACTAGCAAGATGTTCAAGTGTATAAGTTTCTCGAATCGGTAAGAAATGAGCAGACTTGGTCAATCTATCAACAATGACCCATATCGCATCAATGCCTTGAGAAACCTTAGGAAGACCGTGAATCGAAATCCATGGTAATGTGCTCCCACTTCCATTCCGAATTTCAAGTGGTTGCAATGGACCTTTTGGTACTTGATGCTCCGCTTTAAACTCGCTGACAAGTTAGACACCTTGAGATAAACAACGCTATCTCTCTCTCTTATATCGCTCCACCAAAATGTATGATTTAATATCATGATACATTTTGGTACTCCTGTGATGGATTGCAAATGGTGTGTTTTGCGCCTCCATCATGATATTATACTTTAAATCGTGGTCGTTAGAACACAAAGTCCGGAGTTGACTCAAGTATTCCTTCTTCATCGATTCTTGCTTCCTAAGATAGCACCTTCTTGCACTTTTTCTTCATATACGATCGCCTCCGTGTCCGTAGCTTGAGCAACTTTTAACTTTATCGATTAAAGTCGGCCTACTCAGATACTCGCTATCATCACATGCGTCCCCAGAGTCTTTAACTCTATCTCCATCCTTTACAAGTCACACAAAATGGGCCTTTCATACGACAATATCGCACTCAGTGCTTGCATATGATTTTCTACTCAATGCGCCGCCTACCACGCTCGCTTTTCCGTGATGGTATTGATGGTATGATCATAATCTTTCAATAGCTTCAAGCCAACGTCGTTGTCGCATGTTGAGTTCATTTTGAGTGAAGAAATATTTGAGGCTTTTATGATCCGTAAAGATCTCCACTTTCTCCCCATACAAGTAATGCCTCCAAATTTTAAGTGCAAAGATAATAAATGCTAACTCTAGATCATGAGTAGGATAATTCCTCTCATATTCTTTGAGTTGTCGCGAGGCATAGGCTATAACTTTTCCATGTTGCATGAGAACACATCCCAACCCTTTGCTCTCAAGCATCACCAGAGATGACAAATCCTCCGAACCGATGGTATTGTCGTAACAAAATAAATATAAGTCTCCTCTCGAGTTCTTGAAAACTCTTCTCACATTCTTCGCTCCAACCAAACTTTGTATCTTTCCGAGTCACCGAGTCAATGGAGTAGCAATTCGAGAAAATTCTTCCACGAATCTCCGATAATAACCAAATAAACCGAGAAAGCTACGTGATTTCATCATCGATTTAGGTTGTTCCCAACTTTGAATAGCTTCAATCTTTGCTAGGTCAATGATATTCCATGACTTGATACCACGTGCCCAAGGAATGCTACTTCTTCAAGCCGTAACTCGCATTTCTTCAACTCGGCATAAAGCTTATATTCACGGCTTTTTGGAGTGTCGCCCTCAAGTGTTGCTTTCACGATCTTCACGGGCTTTTGGAATAAATAAGGATGTCATCAATAAAGACGACCACAAAGTGATCTAAATATTCCTTGAATACTTTGGTCATCATATCCATGAAGGCGTTAGGAGTATTAGTCAATCCAAAGGACATGACTAGAATTCATAATGCCCGCATCGAGTTCCGAAAGCCGCCTTTGGAATGTCACGGTTCTAATCTTTAATTGGTGATATCCTAACGAAGATCAATCTTTGAAAAGAATTTGGCTCCTTGCAACCGGGTCAAACAGTCATCAATACGCGGCAATGGATACCTATTTTTGATGGTGACATGATTCAACTCCCGATAATCAATACAAAGTCGCATACTCCCATCTTTCTTCTTCACGAATAGAAACAGAGCACCCCAAAGAGAAGTACTAGGACGAATAAAGCCAATGTCTAACAATTCCTCGTAGTTGGGTCTTTAACTCCTCAAGTTCAATAGAGCCATTTGATATGGGGCTTTGAAAATAGGTTTTGTACTTAGGGTTCAAGGTCGATACAAAATTTAATTTCACGCCTGGGGTAAGCCGAAGTTCTTCTTCGAATACGTCAGAAATTTATTAACAATGAAATATCGCTCAAAACCGACGTATTTTTGTTTAAATCAGACATGAGCTAAGAAAGCTTGACATCCGCTTTTCAATAAACGAATAGCTTTATGGCTTGAGATGACCGTGATTGATTTTAATGGTTTGGTCGTTTGAATTAAGATAATAGGTTGATTAGGAATATGAAAGCTAACAACCTTACGAAAAACAATCAATTTTTGCATGATAAGTAGTTAACCAATCAATCCCTAGAATCACGCCAAATGCAAGTATTTTTAATGAAATAAGATCGACAGGTGTAATGTGAGGGTACCGATTTGAACCAAACAAGACTTATAAACAAAGGGATGTAATGAAGGTTTCTCCCAACGAGTTTCCACAGATAAGTCAAAGTCTAATTTCTCCTGAGTCAAATTTAATCGATGAGCGCAAGTAGAGAAATAAAAGAATGGGTAGAACCCAGATCAAATAAAGTATAGACTTCATTAGAGTTTATGATAAGCTTACCCGTGATGACCTCATTCGATTCCTTGCTCTTTGGGAGGTCACAACAAACGCCTCCCTCAGACTACCTGGCTTTTGAATTTTCCGGGATGGCCTTTGGTGCCTCCATCCTAGTCTGAATTTGTCTTCTGAAACGACAAAATCGAGCTAAGTGACCTTCTCTTCCACAATTATAACATGCTTTGACTAAGCATGACGCAGCTTTGATCGATGTGTCCCTCTCCTCCGCATTTGAAGCATATGATAGGTGGTCTTTCTCCTTCCTTAACAATGGGTGCTTGGTCTTGACGCCTTTCCACCATCATTGAATCTCCGCTTTCTTGAAATGTCCATTCTTATTGTTTTGGCCTTGATTACCACCAAAGTGGTTACCATATCCGACCCGTTGATTCCTTCCACGCTTGTTGTCACCGCTCGATGACTACTCTCACCGGTATTATAATTTTGCTTACCGCTTCTTTTTAGTCAGGTTGACTCATTATCGCGCTCCACTAATCGAGCCCTATTTTTACAACATCCGAATACAAACACGCTTTATGAGAAATAAGATGTCGACGTATCTCCGCTTCAAACCTCTTAAAAACATTCGCGCCATTCTCTCTTCATTATCCACCAAGTGGGACGAACCCGTGATAACTCCGCAAATTTTGCCTCGTATCATGACACTGGCCATATTGTTTGTTCCAACTTGATAAATTCCACCTCCTTCATGTGGCGAATACTTTCGTGAAAGTATTTGTCGTTGAATGTACTCTGAACTTCTCCCAAGATATCTTCAAGACAAAGAAGTTGAGAACATTTTACCGATTCCCACCAAGAATCAGCCTCTCACACATAAAGGGCAAGAAGGAACCTTTTGCTCCTCGAGCATCCCAAGACATCAAATATCTTGTAATCATTTATCCATGCTTCCGCCAAGTGGTTTTGGCTCTCCCTTAAACTCCGGTGGTCCCAGCCTTTGATTGTTTAATCGGTGACCGCCGAGAGTTTTCCGTGTTTCCACCCCACGCTTTGGACAGAGTCACTCTCGCTCATTGCTGCATAAATTGCATAAAGCCTCCGAACATTTGATCATTCATCATTTAGTCAAGTTGTTGTTGTTTGCATGAGGATTGTCGCCTTCCTCGATGCACATTATCCTCGATTATTGATATGTGGTGAATCAACACTCGCTCGCTACCCATTGCTATTCTCAACATTCTCGATGTCATTTTCAGATCATCGCCAAAAAACAAAGGTTAATTGACATGTAACAAATTATCCCTATCTTCCTCGACCAACCAATAAAATAGCACATAAACTTAGGTAGGTCATACTAGCGAAGGTATTCCCCTGCCTCTCCTCCTAGTACTATTCTCATATCTTAGCCAGGGATCATATCCCTAAGCTCTGATACCAACTGTGACGCCCCCAAAATTAGGTATACATCACCCATCTTGTGTCGCCACTTACATGGTACAGAATTTAAATACAACTTAATACATAAACTGTGAGTTTAAATACAAATATCGTCAACTAGATATTATACAAACTCAAAAAGGAGTCCTCATTACAATTATTATCACACTATTTTACAGAATAGTGAGGACTACTAATGCTATCTTCGTGACCATCACTCGCTTCCCCGACTCGTCCCCAAATATATTCTCATTTCAAGAGAATAAAGAAAGAAAGGGTGAGCTCAACTAGCCCAGTAAGAAATATTATGACTATGATAATGCATAATAAATTATCAATAGTCTTCAACAATGTTAAACTGATAAAATACAATAGACAACCAGTTTAACTGCAGCGGAATATGCAATCCATTAAAAGAGTCAAGTAGAAAATAAAGTCTACTATCTTTTAGGTTTTAAAAGGTTTTTCATCATCAAGTATAGCCGAGACTCACTTTTAATAAATATTTCACATCATCGAATCACCCCCGCACTACTACGGCCAAGGATATTCTTTAAGATCACGACCACAATTATTCATGCACTACGCCCAAGAATATTTGTGTATTCATTAATGGTCATGATCATGCCAACAATCGTCCATCAATGCACTACTACCAATCGAGGATTTTTACCACATCATTTGTAACATTACTATCATGATTACAATCAATAGTCTCTCGGTCATAATCATACCAAGTCCATCTATGCACTACAAAGCCACACGAATGACTTTAAAAAAATATAAACATGAGGATGATGACAATGATATAAGAATTCAATAAAACAAGTTCAAGAATTATTTTATCCAGAATTATTAACGCCCAAATTGTCAACATGATACTCGTTTTGTAGAGTAAAATTCAAGAATGATCGTAAGAATATTTCCATGAAAAGATATCGGATGAAACGCAAATATCAAGGATATTCTACTAATTTCATGGAGTATAGAAGTCAAAGTTTTAACCAACCGGGTATAATAAAGAATGGAATAACAAAAGAAATCACCATGCATGCGATAGATCGCATGCATAAAGTTATTCCAATGTAATAATAAATAACGGAACCAGTCGTGAAATTCACACCGGCATGTGATGTTCCAATGTAATAATAAAGATGGAACCAGATCCTGTAAAACACACGATAGGATATTCCAACAGAATAATAAAGACGGAACCAGTCCTGTAAAATACATGCATGTGATGTTCCAACAGAATAATAAAGATTTTAACCAGTCCTGTAAAACACATGCATGTGATGTTCCAATGTAATAATAAAGATTTTACCAGTCCTGTAAAACACACCTGCATGTGATGTTCCAAATGTAATCATAGAAGAATGTCACCAATTATAGGGTAAACCACAGATACAAAGTTATTCCAATGTAATAATAAGCAATGGAATAACAATGCTTCTCTTCATGAATAAGAAAGAATAACACCCCTTACTTTTGGTAGGAGATTGAATATCCGCAGTTAAGTAAGAACAAAATACTCTTCTTCTTTCTCTCTTATTCTTTCTATACTTTCTCTCTCTATAGCTTGAATGAATTCGTGAAAAATAATGAAGCCCTAGCCTCTATTTATAGAAGATTTCTAGCTTAGCACCGCCGCCGTGTGAAAAGGCAAGTGGCTCGACGACGAATCGGTTTCGACGCCAGTAATGTGAAACGACAAGTGGTTCGACGCTCGTAATGTGAAACGACAAGTGGTTCGACGTCTGTAAAGGTAATTACTATTAACGAAGGTAAATACTATCGACGAAGGTAAATACTATTCACAAGGGTAATTACTATCGACGAAGGTAATTACTATCGACGAAGGTAAATACTATTCACAAGGGTAATTACTATCGACGAAGGTAATTACTATCGACGAAGGTAAATACTATTCACAAGGGTAATTACTATTGATGAAGGTAAATACTATCGATGAAGAGACTCTTAGATGATGACATACGAGCCCCCCATAAAATAATCAAACTTACCACAAATCATAACAACACATATTTAATCTTTCAACAACTATTAATCATTTATAACTTGTCGCCTCAATTATTGATTTAATACTATAACATATTATACGATGATAATCATGTGACAATAATTGAATCAATAATATAAGAGATATGATGCAAAGAATTATCAGAGCAATAATCGAGCATAAATGAGTGACTTCTCACGTAAGCATCAATAATCAATACCGTAGTGCTACTATGCAACTACGCCAGACATCGCATTTCTTTTACCACCGGGTAGTTCAACAGCTTTTAACGGTAACACCTCCATTGTTATTTTTATAAAATATTTTTGTCGCTTTCTCAATCCGACAATAATTTCATTGTGGGGTCCACCAATGATTGAGCCATTGTATTTAATATTCCCTAACAAAAGAATATTCCCCACCAAACGAATATTTTATAACAACTTGCATACTTTGCAAAATTTATAAATATTACCCACAACTATAACATTATATCAAATTTATTCCATAATATTCAAAATAATATTTATAGAAAAATTCATCTTTATTTATAAAAGTCGGGTCTTACAGAGAGACTATTCAAACTCTTGAAGATCTATTAAGACTCGTGTCCTGCACCAAAGGGAGTTGGGATAAGTATTTACCATCGGTGAAATTCTCCTACAACAATGCTTATCGTGCAAGTATTGGTGTGGCTCCATTCAAGCATCAGTATGGACGAAAGTGTCGCTCTCCAAGATGTTGGGATGAGGTGGGTGAAACAACATTGTTGGGACTAGAGTTGAGTACGTGACACTACGTAAAAGATCCAAATGATTCGACAAACGATACAAACGCAACAAGATCGACAAAAGAGTTATGCGGATCTTCATCAAAAGGACGTGAAATTTAGTATTGGGGATCATGTATTATTGCGTGTTGCTCCATGGAAGGGAGTTAAAAGATGTGGAAAAAGAGGAAAGCTCAATCCACGATTTATTGGTCCATTTCGATTCTTGACCGAGTAGGAAATGTGGCCTATAGACTTGCATACACCTCTAAGCATGTCTCATGTTCATAATTTTTTCACATATCCGTGCTTCAGAATATGTGAAAGACTCGAACCACGTTATTGAGTTAGAACCGGACGAGATAGCCGGAGACTTAACGTATGAGGAGGTACTTGTCCTGATCTTGGATAGAAAGGAGCATGTCCTACGTACAAAGGTCATACAACAAGTCAAAGTTTTGTGGAGGAACCATGCTATTGAGGAAATGACCTGGGAATTGAAAACGGAAATGAAAGCGAGGTATCCTCACCTTTTCAAAACACCAGGTACGTACGCCAATTTCGAGGATGAAATTTCATAAGGAGGGGAGGTTATAAGACCCCAACTTATTATAAATGAAATTGAATTTCCTCTATTTATTATTTTAAAATAGTAAGGGTTGATTTGATTAAATGTGGTTAGTTATGGGTAAAATGCGCAAATATTTCAAATAAGCAAGTGGTTATAAAATATTCATTATTGTCGGGGAATATTCGTTTGGTCGTGGAATATTCTTGCGGTCGGGGAATATTCGTACGACGGCGCAGCCTTGTGTGGGCCCCATAACGGAAAGCGATTGGATGAAGAAAACAACAAGTATAAGTTATTTTTAAATAACGATAGTAGTTATTCTTTATTATCTTGTTAGAATACCCTTGGTTAAAAACACAATAAATATTACGATTATTGCACCAATTATTGATTCTTACGTAAGAAGGCACTACTTAATAATGGTTACAGTAATTACTGTTCAATATTTTATTTCATTGATTCAATAATTGCTACGTTGATATTTTATATTATTGTTATTTTAATAATTGTCACTACAAAGTATTTTCCATTATCAGATCAATAATTCATATTATTTGAGTAATATTATTAGATAACATTATTGGCAATGTCTAGAAAGTTCTGTCTAAGGAGAGGTTCGGTCACCTATTTGCGCCGCCAATGGGAGAAATCCTTATTGAAAGCCCCTCTTCTCTCGGAACTACTTTTTTATCGATTTTGTGATTCTGTAATATTATTTGTGAATAACAGTTTATGAGAAATAAGATGTTGACGTATCTCCGGCTTCAAACCTCTTAAAAACATTCGTGCCATTCTCTCTTCATTATCCACCAAGTGGGACACAAACCGTGATAACTCCGTAAATTTT
This sequence comes from Panax quinquefolius, assembly GCA_020205615.1. Taxonomy (NCBI): domain Eukaryota; kingdom Viridiplantae; phylum Streptophyta; class Magnoliopsida; order Apiales; family Araliaceae; genus Panax; species Panax quinquefolius. Next base: position 86,933,409 of record CM035157.1, on the reverse strand, counting down.
GCCTCGTATTGCGACACGGTCATATTGTTTTGTTCCAACTTGATAAACTCCACCTCCTTCATGTGGCGAATACTTTCGTGAAAGTATTTGTCGTTGAATGCCTCTGGAACTTCTCCCAAGATATCTTCAAGACATCGGGTTGAGTACGCTTTCTACCGATTCCCACCAAGAATCTGCCTCTCCGCATGACATAAAAGGCGTGCAAGTGGAACCTTTGCTCCTCGGAGCATCCCAAGACATCAAATATCTTGGTAATCTGCTTTATCCATGCTTCCGCCAAGTGGTTTTGGCTCACCCTTAAACTCCGGTGGTCCCAGCTCCTTGAATTGTTTAGCGGTGACCGCCTCGAGAGTTTTCCGTGTTTCCACCTCGTTTTGGATAGAGTCGCCTCTACTTTCTTTGTTGCTTAAATTGCATAAAGCCTCCGAACATTTGATCATTCATCATTTGGTCAGTGTTGTTGTTTGCATGAGGATTGTCGCCTTCCTAATGCACATTATCCTGATTATTGATATGTGGTGAATCAACGATCGCCTGCGCTCCATTGCTATTCTCAACATTCTCAGATGTCATTTTCAGATACTGCCACAAAACAAAAGGTTAATTGGCATGTAACAATTTATCCCTATCTTCTGATCAACCAATAAAATAACACATAAACTTAGGTAGGTCATACTAGGCGAAGGTATTCCCTGCTCTCCCTCCTAGTACTATTCTCACATCTTAGCCGTGGATCATATCCTAAGCTCGATACCAACCGCGGCGCCCCAAAATTAGGTATACATCACCCATCTTGTGTAGCCACTTACATGGTACGTAATTTAAATACAACTTATTAACATAATCATATATATACAATACGACATAAACTGTGAGTTTAAATACAAATATCGCCTACTAGATATTATACAAACTCAAAAAAAGTCCTCATTACAATTATTATCACACTATTTCACGTAATAGTGAGGACTACTAATGCTATCTTCAGACCATCACTCGTTTCCCACTCGTCGTCCCAAATATATTCTCATTTCCGAGGAGAACAAAGGAAAGAAAGGGTGAGCTCAACTAGCCCAAAGAAGAAATATTATGACTAAGATAATGCGAATAAATTATCAATAGTCTTCAACAATGTTAAACCGATAAAATAATAGATAACCAGGTTTAATCGCAATCTAATAAGCAATCCATTAAAAGAGTCAAGTAGAAAATAAAGTCTACTATCTTTTAGGTTTTAAAAGGTTTTCATCATCATTATAGCCGAGACTCGACTTTAATAAATATTCCACATCATCGAATCACCCCTCGCACTACTGACCAAGGATATTCTTTAGTATCACGACCACAATTATTCATGCACTACGGGCCAAGAATATTTGTGTATTCATTAATGGTCATGATCATGCCAACAATCATCCACCAATGCACTACTACCATCGAGGATTTTTATCACATCATTTGTAACATTACGGTCATGATTACACCGAATAGTCTCTCGGTCATAATCATACCAAGTCCATCTATGCACTACAGTGCCACGATGACTTTCAACATAATATAAACATGAGGATGATGACAATGATATAAGAATTCAATAAAACAAGTTCAAGAATTATTTTATCCAGAATTATTAACGTCCAAATTATCAACATGATCTTTGTTTTGTAGAGTAAAATTCAAGAATGATCGAAGAATATTTCCATGAAAAGATATCTTTGGATGAAACGCAAATATCAAGGATATTCCACTAATTTCATGGAGTATAGAAGTCAAAGTTTTAACCAACCGGGTATAATAAATAATAGAATAACAAAAGAAATCACCATGCATGCGATAGACCTTGCAGCGAGTTATTCCAATGTAATAATAAATAACGGAACCGGTCCCAAGCAGAAAACGCATGCATGTGATGTTCCAATGAATAATAAAGAATGGAACCAGTCCCAAGTAAAACACATGCATGTGATGTTCCAATGTAATAATAAAAAAGATTTTAACCAGGTCCTGTAAAACACATGATAAGATGTTCCAATGTAATAATAATAAAGATGCAGAACCAGTCCCTAAAACACACGCATGTGATGTTCCAATGTAATAATAATAAAAACATTTTACCCAGTCCTGTAAAACACATAAATGTGGATGTTCCAATGAATAATAAAAGAATGTCACCAAGTATAGGGTAAACCACGATACAAAGTTATTCCAATGTAATAATAAGCAATGGAATAACAACAGCCTTCTCTTCATGAATAAGAAAGAATAACACCCTTACATTTGGTAGGAGATTGAATATCGCAAAGAAGGTAAGTAACAAAATACTCTTCTTCTTTCTCTTATTCTCTCTATACTTTCTCTCTATAGCTTGAATGAATTAAGTGAAAATAATGAAGCCCTAGGCCTCTATTTATAGAAGATTTCTAGCTTAGCACCTGCCGTGTGAAAAGGCAAGTGGCTTGACGACTAATGATGTGAAAAGAAAAGTGGTTTGACGCCTGTAATGTGAAACGACAAGTGGTTCGACGCCTGTAATGTGAAACGACAAGTGGTTCGACGTCTGGTAAAGGTAATTACTATTAACGAAGGTAATTACTATTGACGAAGGTAAATACTATTCATAAGGGTAATTACTATTGACGAAGGTAATTACTATTGACGAAGGTAAATACTATTCACAAGGGTAATTACTATTGACGAAGGTAATTACTATTGACGAAGGTAAATACTATTCACAAGGGTAATTACTATTGACGAAGAGACTCTTAGATGATGACATATGAGCCCCCCATAAAATAATCAAACTTACCACAAATCATTTTTTTCATCAACACATATTTAATCTTTCAACAATTATTAATCATTTATAACTTGTCGTCTCAATTATTGATTTAATACTATAACATATTATACTGATGATAATCTTGTGAATAATTGAATCAATAATATAAGAGATATGATGCAACAATTATCGTAGCAATAATTGAGCATAGGTGAAGTGACTTCTCACGTAAGCATCAATAATCAATACCGCTGCTACTACGCAACCACGCCAGACATCGTATTTTTTACCAATAGGGTAGTTCAACAGCTTTTAACGGTAACACCTCCGCCGTTATTTTTATAAAATATTTTTGTCGTTTTCTCAATCCGACAAATAATTCGCTTGTGGGGTCCACTAATGATTGAGTAGTTATACGAATATTCCCTAACAAAAAGAATATTCCCCGACCAAACGAATATTTTATAACAACTTGCATACTTTGCAAAATTTATAAATATTACCCACAACTATAACATTATATCAAATTTATTCCATAATATTCAAAAATAATATTTATAGAAAAATTCATCTTTATTTATAAAAGCTGGGGTCTTACAACTATCACAAACTCTGCTCAGACCGAACCTATCATTCCTCCTCATAATGTCACCCCTCCGCGCATTCAGGGCCTTCCCACCCCTCCCCCCTTACTAAATGGGTAAATGTCTCATGTGGTGTTAAACAAGGAACGAGATATATATCTCCTGGACAAGCTCTTAATATCTCCAACACCTTTGCTCCTATCATTGAGGATGTTATCTCAGAGGATGAATCTCTTACTGGTCCTAACCCTCTAGTCTCTAGACTCAAGGTTATTGATGAAAAGGAAGGGAAAGAGATTAAGAATAAACAGGGCTCTAGCTTTGTCAATCTGCAAGCTACGAAGAAAAGAAAAGGGAAAGGAAAGGCTAGTCACTCCCCTTCATCCTAGTTTCCTAATGTTAGCTTCTTATAACATTAAAGGTCTCAATAAAAAGCCTAAGCAGGCTTATGTTAGGCAAATAATAGCTGATAATAAAATCTCTCTGTTGGGTCTTCTTGAAACCCGGGTCAAATAAAGGAAAAATCAAAGGATCTCTAGGAATATTTATAATTCTTAGAAATGGGCTTCCAACTACGATACTCACCCTAATGGGAGAATCTGGGTTGGTTGGAATCCTAGTATATGGCTTGTTGATATCATGTTTGTGTCTTCTCAAGTTATACATTGTAAAGTTCAATCTGTTGATATTATTAGTACCTCTTTCCTGATCTCCTTCGTCTATGGGCAGAACTCTTATATGGAGAGGAGAGACTTATGGAATGATTTACTCTCCTTTGCTCCTAATGCTAGCTGGTGTATGTTGGGTGACTTTAATGTCATTAAAGATCTAACAGAAACTAACCAAGATAATGATACTTGGGACATTGGGATGGAAGAATTCAAATCATGTACTACCTCTGTTGGGGTTGATGATATTAGGGGTGTTCGACCCCTATTCACTTGGTGGAACATGCAAACTTCTCGGCCTATTCACAAAAAATTGGATCGTGCTATGGGGGAATTCTAATTGGTTTTCTAACTTTTGCATGTCCCATGTTACCTATGGCCCTCGTGGGTTGTCTGACCATTCCTTGACTCTGCTTCAAACTGGTATTCAATTCAATCAGTCTAGACGTTAGTTTCAATTCTTCAACCATATGCTTCTTCTTGATGGTTTCATGGACTCAGTTAGTAATGTTTGGGCCTCATCCATCTCGGGCAATCCGTTTTATGTGTTCACTGAGAAATTGAAACGTACTAGACATGCTTTGGTGTCTCTTAATCTACTCACTGGAAATTTCACCACCTTGGTTAAAGCTGCAAAAGAGGACCTGCATGCTGTTCAGTCTTTACTAAATGATCAACCTTTGGATCTGGACCTTATTGCTCGTGAAAAATCTAGTCAACAGCAACTCTGGAATGTATTGGATCGAGAGGAAACTCTTCTTCAACAGAAATCTAGAGCTAATTGGTTGGCCTTAGGTGACAGGAACACTAGTTTCTTCTCAAACATGATGAAGAATAGATGGAATGCCAATAAGATTTTGTCCATCACTGATAATGAAGGTAATATGGTTCATGGTTAAAGGAACATTGAAGAAGTGGATGTGGGTTACTTTCACAATCTCTTCAACACCTCTGAGGATCCCTATCCTGGATTTGATAATTATGCCATAACTCCTCCCAACTTGCTCGGTTATTCTACCAAGCCTCTGGTCGATTGCTCTATTTCGACTTGGAAATTATGGGGACCCTCAAATCCATGAAATGTAACAAAAGTCCGGGGCCAGATGGTTTTAATGTTAACTTCTTCCTCAGTTGTTGGGAATTTGTTGGTGCGGATTTTTTTAAAGGTTGTGCACTTCTTCTTTGATAATAATAGACTTTCCAAAGGACTAAATTCCACTGCTCTTGCTCTTATTCCTAAAAGTGCCAACCCTACTTCAATGTTAGATTTTAGACCAATCTCATGCTGCAATACGATTTACAAATGCATTGCAAAACTTCTCTCTAATCATCTGAAGGCAGTTCTTCCCTTTCTCATTGATAAAGCACAATCTGCTTTCGTGAAAGGTAGAAGCATTAGTGATAACATCCTCATTGTCCAAGAGATGCTCAAAGGCTATCATAGATCTTCTTGTCCTGCTAGGTGTGCTCTCAAGATTGACCTCACTAAAGCTTTTGACACTGTAAGATGGGAATTCCTCTTTGACACCCTAAAAGCTTTCAAATTTCCTGATGGTTATGTTGGTTGGATCAAGGCATGTGTCACTTCTGCCATGTTTTCCATTAAGGTAAATGGTACGCTTGCAGGCTTTTTTGGTAGTTCCAGAGGTCTCAGACAAGGAGACCCCTTATCTCCCTTTCTATTTGTGCTGGTTATGGAAATGTTATCTCTAAAGCTTAACAATTCTACATCTAATCCAGATTTCCTATACCATTGGAAAGCTAAAGTTTGCAAACTTACTCATTTATTCTTTCATGGATGACATTTTAATTTTCCTCAGAAGCATGCTTGCAATCTATTTCTATTATTAACTCATGCATTCTCTCCTTCTCCCTGTATTCTGGCCTGATTCCTAACTCCCACAAAAGTCATTATTTTCTCTCTAACTCGGCCAATATAGAAGCTAGTGACATCTCTCTCATCCTTGGGTTCAAATCTGGTACCTTGCCTTCAAAGTTTTTGGGTGTTCCACTGCTGTCCAGGAAGCTTTCATCGACTGACTGTATCCCCTTAATCCAAAGGATCACAAATCGTGCATCCTCTTGGACTTCAAAGGTCCTTTCTACTCTAAAGTGGACTTCAACTTATCAAATCCATTCTTTTTTACTTTCCAAGTTTTCTGGAGCTCCCACTTCTTGCTGCCGAAAGGGGTCCTCAAAGACATTCAATCAATCTTAACAAGGTTTCTCTGGAAAGGTGCAAGTCTCGATAAGTATGGAGCAAAGGTTGCCTGGTCCACAATTTCACTCCCACTCTCTGAGGGTGGTCCGGCATAAAAATATGGTGGAATGGAATTACGCTCTTATCCTCAAGCACTTGGTTTGCATTATCCAACCTCATTCTCGCTTCTATGGGCAAATTGGATCGAGCCACCACACTGAAACACACATCCTTTTGGCAATTTAGAAATACAGCAGATTGCTCATGGGTCTGGAAACAAATTCTGAAGCTTCGGCCTCTTGCCCTTCAACACTTACACTATCATATTGGCAATGGGCGGGATACCAAATTATGGTATGACCCATGGTTAAATGATCTGACTATCAATCCTTCCCAATCTTTTTTCGCTCACCTCTAGGATTCAAAGTAATGCAACGGTTAGCCACCTTATCAGCAACAACTCTTGGGTTCTGCCTCAAGGCAACTACCATGATATGATCCTCTTGCGAAGGAACATGGCCCAACTTTCCCCTCCTTCACAGCAGCTGGATAGGATTTTTTGGGATTCTTGGAATACGAAGGATATTAAAGCTAAACAGTTATGGGATTCAATTCCCACGAGGTAGCAGTCGGTTTCTTGGAGCTCCATTGTCTGGAATAAATGCCATGTCCCAAGGTACTCTTTCATTATGTGGCTGGGCATTCTCAAAAAGCTCCCCACTAATGACAAAACAATCAGATTTTCTAATAGATCATGGAACTGTCCTCTGTGCAACCTTCAACTCAAGACCTTCGACCATTTGTTCTTCAACTGTAGCTTCTCTAAAGAGGTTCTTCTGAAGGCTATTAGTCTTGGAAATTGGAATGCTTTCCCTACCTCTTGGGATGACATTATGGCCTTCCTCACCATATTTCAAGGTTCAAATCATCACAAAATATCCTAAGTTTGATCAGGCGATCTGCTTTCTACAAAATTTGGGAGGCAAGGAACAAAAAGCTTCATGATGATCATCTTCCTCCTCTCACCAGGATTACAAAGGATGTTATCCACATCATTAAGTCTAGGCTTTCCACTTGAAAATCATTTACCAAAGCCACCAATAACCAATATTTCTGCAATTGGCTTCTAACTAGTTAGATGTGGTTGGGATCCCGACGAGTTGGGCTGGTAAGGGTAGTTGGGCGAGTTGGTTATGGAATTTTGGGCGAGGTGAATTAGTCGAGGCGAGCCCATTGTTGAGGCTTCGGGCGAGCATGTTGGGAGACACATTGTTGAGGCTTCGGGCGAGCATCTGCAAGGTCCTTTGAGTGGGGGCAGAGATGGGTGAGCCATGTTATAGCTTCGGGCGAGGTCCTCCGAGCGATGACAATGAGGTGGGCTTCGGGTGAGATGGCTTCGGGCGAGGTACTTGAGGCAGAACCCAAGTCTTCGGGTGAGGTGGCTAAGGGAAATGTGGATTCGGCTTCGAAAGAGGTAGTGGTCCAGGTCTTGGCCTTCGGGTAAGTGGTGGTATGAGGTCCTTGTAATTCTCTTATCAAAGATAGAAATATTCAATGATTCTGTAATAGGCCTATTACCAGCTAGTTGGTTTCTGGTATAGTTCCTTGTATAGTTTCCTCATCTTGGGCCTGTCCATAGATGATGCAGCTATACTATGGGGTATGCCCCTTGTCTTTATAATTTGGTTCTTTTCTATACAAACAAAAAATTTAGCAAAAAAAAAAATGAGGTGTACAAGACCTTCTTCGGACCGCTTTTGTCGAGAGTTACACAATGACATGGGATTAGAGGTTGTACGAAGTCAGGAAGAGGGGACCATGCCCATGGTCCTCAAGCTCCAAATTCTATCCCGTGTGCTGTCACGCGTAATAGTCACTCGGGATTGGAACTCCTTAGTTCTTGTGGGACATTGTTGTGTAGCAATGTATGTATGAAGTGTTGAGATGGCGCACAGGGGTTGAGGTGGCAAGATGACAGTTTGACTCCTCACCGGGGTTATCTCCGATTTGGGCTGATAGCAGACGTTGCTCAGGGTTACATCTGAGATTGGACTGCTGCAAGTGTTTGAATTCCGCAAGGTCATCTGTAAGTGCTTGTCTTCCCGGTGTTAGCTCCGGATCTTTGGTATGAGTGCCTCGGCAGGAGGTATAAGATTGAAGCTGATTGCATTTGAAACAAGCATTTCCGGAGTTATCGCCGGAACTGCAACAACATTCCTTGGAGTTATCTCCAAGGACGAAACTCAGGGTTATCTCCGAGGTTGGAATTGATACTCCTGGTGTGTGTTCTGGGTTTGATACTGAACTTCCGATAGTATCTGGAATGGATGTGAGCTGTCTTCCAGGGTTATCTCCGAAAGACAAATCTGCCCTCTTGCAATGTCAGTAACAGGTGTGCAGAAATTTTTTGACTGTCTACAGTTGCCCCTCTTTATCATATTTATGCAATGCAAGGCATGGATAGGATAAAGAATCCTAGACACTTGAAATGCAATAAGATAAACATTATGCTACGTATGTGCGTGACATGTCGCAAAATGTTTGATGCATGAATGAATGATAGCCAATTCCTTGTTAATCTTGCCGGGGATGATAATCACTAATGTTTTAGACATGAGATCCAAGTCTTCAAGGATGTTGATGTTGGGGCTATCACCAAAGTCATGGATCCTTGATACAGACTTCCACTCCATAGAGATGCCTCTCGTGTGCAAGAGATCTGTGGGGATAAAGCTTTGTCTGTTTGAGGATGTGTATAACATATTCCACGATCTTGTCGGAGTTATTGCCAACAGTATGTATTGTCAAGGCTGCCTGACCTTTGCTGATGTGTGTATCACCAGATAGGTCCATGTTGGGCAAACTGTGAAGGCTGCTTGACGTTCATTGATGTGTGTATCAATGATTGCATTGCGTTGTGACCCTTGCTGGGGAGTATGTTAAGGTTGCTTGACCTTCATTAACGCGTATATCAATGGTTGAATCACGTTGTGACCCCCGCCGGTGATACCTTATCAATGTCTGACTTTGACTTTGTAACCCCTGCCGGGGATACATAGACATGGATAAGTTGCTTCGATGGGTTTACTTGCCACCAGCTGAGATAACGTCAAGGTTGCTTGAACTTCATTGATATGCGTATCAATTGTTAAGAATGCGTTGTAACCCCCACTAGGGATACGTAGAAATTTGAACTTTTTGCGTTGTGACCCCCGCCGGGGATACTTTATCAACGATTGAAATCGGCGTTGTGACCCCCGTCGAGGATACATGGATTTAGGGTTGCGTCCCTATGTTTGGCGGTATCGGACCTGTGTGAGGTATTGCCGAGTATGATTTGCAAAACCTGAGCTCATCGGAATAGTGTATGTTGCATTTAGGCGAATACCAATGAGTGATATGTAGAGCCAGAGTTTGGCCCGTGAAAACAAGAATTTCAGGCTATTCCGCTCAATCGCGTAGCGTTTTTATTCCTGATTTGGCCTTTTCAGCTTGCGAAACCTCTTTTGCAACTCGAATTGAACGGAGCCGGAGGGGTGGGACCCATGTATTGGTGCCGTAGGTACACCTGCGGCAGCCGCAGGTGGACCTGCGCCCAACCGTGGGTATGAAAGGCCTGCGAGTTGCTTTCATAAGTCACTTTCAAGTTGCGCTGCGAAAGAAATCCGAGAGCTTTTCTTGACCTCTTGAGTTCGGGCGACTTTCTGCACATTCTGCTACCGCACAAGTGTTCTTCACTGTCCTGGTAACATATGCATGTATTTTTTTTTAGTTTTTATCCGTTGGAAAATGACTTATCACATGAAATACATTTAGACACACAGTAGTGAATATGCATGCTGATATGACTTGATAAAAAATATTCAACACAGTAAGTGTTAGTATTAAACCATGCTGAACAAAATGATGTGAAAAAAATTTGACTTTTGAAACAGTCAAATTGGCACATTTTACTGTCATTTTTTATCCTATTTGAGGACAAATGAGTAAAGATAGAAAAGTAAAATAACCCTGGTAATTAGACTACACTTACGGATTTTTTACTATGATGTATTAATGCATGTAGGATGTATATGACTGTGGGTAGGTGTGCTACTGAATGGCCACCTAGTTATACTTATGTGCATATGGATAGTCCCATTTACAAAGGGGATTATGGCAAAAATTTTCGAAAATGTAGGCATTGGGTAGTCATGCATTTTTAACTCTATTGTAGACGTATGTTAAAATAATGCATGCATGCATGTAGTCATAAGATGCATCTTGAAAAGCTCCGGATAAGAATTTACCACACCCTTTCTGAGGTGATTTGGAGACTTGTTGTCCAGATATATGTATCTGGATCAGCCGAGTAGTTCCCGCAGGACCACTTCTGGTGTACGGAGGAGGGCTTCAAGTACCTCGACCCTGCTTACATTATATAACCTCGTCATTTTGGTGAATGTGGTGATACATCCTATCCCAAGTTGAAGTGCGGATGTAGAGGGGCGAGGAGGAGGATGTACCCAGGTGAGGTTCCTCGCTCTCGCATGTGTTCCCCGTAGGGATTTGCCAGGTATTTAAGTGGCAAACCTAGAGCTTCTAGGCGACTTGAGTCGACATCTTTTAGTCTACCTGCACGCAAACGAGGTATAAAGTTAGATCTTAATCATCCTTATTTCCTATTGATGAGGAGTAAAGGATTCTGATGTTGATATGCATTTGATGTAGGTTCCCGCTTTTACATACGACCTCGAGGAACGGTTCAAGATCCACTCTATGTATCAGACTTTGCATAATGACTATAGAGCGATTGTACATGGCTGGGGATTCGGGATGTTCTTTTCCATTCTTCCCCGTCGTTTTCCCTGGGGTTACCTCAGGGCATTGTCTCGAAGCGCCGGTTTCACTGACTCAGTCCACTCCATTTCATTTGGATGTGAGGTGATGATGACGCCGATGGATTGGTAGTTTATCACAGGTATGGAGTTTGGAGGGGATCCAGTGCCTTATATGACGGATATCACCCCTACTGCAGTCAGATCCTTGCTAGGAGTTCCAGCGGAGGCGCTCAAGGGTAGGATTGTACGTACTGGTCCTTTGAGCGTAAATGCTATGAGCGGGCTGTTGAGTGAGCCCATACCCGATAATGTGAGAGTCAAGGTTCGCATTCTTCGGCGATTGTTCCCGATGATCATTAGGGGCTGCTTCATAGCAGATAACTCTTCTACGGTGTCCTTCACTTTGATCAGCGCCACTTGATACGTGGACTGTATAGGAGATTATGATTGGGGTTCCTACACCGTCACCTACTTCCTCAGGGGAATGCGCATGCGATTGCAGGGTTTGACCGAGGCTTGGTTAGGATTCTACCCATTTCTGCTGATGAGTATTTCTCTTATCTTTTCCCATGTACAGGTTAAGAGTGTTGACTGACAGCAGATGTTTGCCTTTATGTTGATAATTTTGGGCTTGGCTTCCATGTTTACGTCCTATGAGCATGTTAGGTTTAGACACCTATCCACGAGGAGGGAGATGGCATCATTCCATACTGGCGGAGGTCCCTCATTCTTTGAGGGTTTCACTCATTGCCGCCATCTGGTGGAGTTGTTGACAACGGATGTCATCACATGGGTTCCCTATTCAGGGAGCACTTGAGTGTTGGATTTGAGGATGGGTACCCGACTGGGGTCGAGCACGTGATTTCCACCCGTAGGATTCCTCTTTTTATAGATGGAGGATGGGAGCTCTATTTAGGAGAGCGTGCTATCAGGAGCACTACAAGAGAGATTCGCATACCGATCTTGCCTCCTGCCAGGCGTTATTGGCCTATTTCGCAGTCACCCGTCATTGATATCCCATTGTTGGGGGTTGACGGTTTCACATTATCAGAGGGTCCCTACACTCAAGAAATTTTCCAGCATTGGTGGTTCCCTCGTACCATTGGAGCCCAGACCCGCGCCACTCAATTCATGAGGGATATGGTTCTAGGATCCGTGATGATGACGGATTGGCTAGCATGTGTTCGAGATCCGACTCATATGACACAGATTGACAGTTTGACCTGGCAGTTGGATCGGACACATTTCTTTATCTGGCATTTGGGTAGAGATCCTTCAGAAGAAGATACCTTTGATCCTTCCAGCTCTGGCGCTGGTCCCTCAGGTGACCCATATGGTTTTGCTGGTGCAGATCCTCCCTTGTATAGGTCTGACATCCTTGTAGATAGAGATCCAGTGACTCAGGAGGAGTTATATCAGGTGGACAGGATTGATGATGTAGACATGATACCATTGACTTCTTCTGATGTATATTCTCGTTATCTCTTTTGATAGGCCTTTGTTAGACATTGGATAGCTTTGCCCCATTCTCGCTATATCTTTTGATAGGCCTCTGTTAGATGTAGGGCAGTTTTGCCCCATTTCCCCAGTATTTAGCCGCATGCAGAGATGTATTAGATGATGATATACTTAGGAATGTATGTAAAGTTTTCCATTCCCTGTATCATATTACCATCTATTGTATCATGCATGTTATTATGTTATGCATATGTATGTTTGTCCAGAGATATTCAGCATTGAACCCTGGATGGTCTTATGACACAGCCCGTACAGATGTCTTCTTCGACAATTAGCCGTATTAATCATACCCCACCATTTTTGGTGGCATCGCGTATGCGATCGATCGTGGTATAATAGCATGTCACCATCAGACAGGGTGACTGTAGATGGTTTGTTGCAACATACTATGACCCTGTTGATGTTTCAGGTTCCTACAGGATTCATAGTGGGGTATGCTAGAGCACTAGGTATCGGAGAGGCATATTTTCTGATTTGGGCCCAGGACTTGACTCCTACTCTCGAGGAGTATGCACATTTGACGATGCTGCTATTGGACAGACCTTGCGTGCATATGGTGATCGAAGACATGAGTAGGAAGTTCATGACCCTCACCGGATTGAGGCGTAGGGTGGTACAGGATGAGATCACATCTGACCACGTTATATCCCAGCGTTTTCTGTTTGACAGATTTGGCTCTGAGAATAGTTATGCACGACATTCCGGGGATTTCACCATATTGGAGGATCATTGGCGTTCAGCCAGAGTGGATGTACTGCTGTTATGCGTACTGTCATATGTCTACATGTCACGGTATATGGATGAGTTGGACATAGGGGTCATTATGGCAGTGAGAGCTCTCAGGGAGTGTCATACCATTATACCGATGATTATGGAAGAGACTCTGAGGTCGGCAACATATTGCTGCACTTATCTAAAATGAGTGTTTACAGGCAGCTTGATCATGCTGTATGTGTGGTTTATATCACACTTGAGACCGATTGGCACTTTTAGACGGTATGGGTATTATTTCACCCATGATGTAGCCATGTCGTACTCCTTTCAGCCTGCGGAGTGTATATATGCTACATCTTGATCAGCTTTCCTGGCAGGGATTGGAGATCCGTTTGCTATATTGCCGTGTACGGGGCTTAGCTCACCCTACAACTTCATTACTCATGCTCCAGGCATGGATTATCTTCCTCTGGCTGGTTTGAGAGGCATGATTACTTACCACCCACTGGCCATGATGTGTCAGTTTGACCAGTTTCAGGATTTTCATCCTTTTAAGGGGGCATCGAGTCAGCGCTTCGCTTCACGCCACTTATCAGCGGAGGATAGATCCAGGTTGTATGCCTGTTGGGATCAACGAGAGTTAGCTGAGTTTTATGTCAGTCATCCAGGTTGTTCTGCAGAGTATTCCGCATGTATGGAGACAGAGAATGCATCGACTGCGGTAGTATCCATAGTGTAGGGGATTTATTCTGACGATGAGGAGCCTATGGAGGAGACTGATATTCCCATCAAGGAGTTGACTATTGGGTTGCCAGCATTTGTGATGGATTCTCCCACCACGAAAAGCTTGTCGTTTTAGCATTCAAAGACAATATCTAGAGCAGAGTCTACATCTGATGACCTATGAGATAGATCAGGATAGGGCCTCGATGTTGACAACTCTTGATGGGAGAGACGCCGCTATGTTAGAGAGAGACGAGGTTAGATCAGCCAGAGATGCATTGATTGTGGAGCGGGATGCTTCCCTATCTGCCTGGGATGTGGCCGTCGCAGACAGTACTTCAGTGAGATCCCATACGACTAGCATCTTGCCGATATGAGTGCATACATCGATGAGCATCATGCCACCATGAAGTTAGCCTTGGATCTGCTAGCTCGTGTAGATACCATTGGGCAGAGGCTTGCAGCATTACCTCCTTCTTCAGAGAGGGATGCTATGTTAGATCTGATAGTCCGCATACATACAGATCCATAGATAGACTTGTATTTTCCTGCATAGACTAGCTTAGCCATTTTATCATGTACAACACATATTGAATATATCAAACAATATTATATATGACAGAGAAATATATTTTGTTTTACTTCCCTTTCAGTTGTGCCTTGATACTTGCTTGATAGTTGCCTGCTTCTTCAGGTCTTTGTGATCTTGATGCATTCTGAACTCATCCTTAATATGTGGACATTGAGCCATCGCGGGGATCTTTTAGAATGGATCATTGATCTATATGTATCCCTACCATCTTTGGTGTCTTGGGACTGGTTTCTGTATGGAAATATGGAGAGGAGTTTGGCTTTTCCTCTCTAAGATTTATCGCACCACAGATGGTAGCCAGTACTTCTATTTGTGAGAAGCCTAGTTAATTCCATCTCTTATGGATCGATATTGCTCTTTGAGGCACAACCGCAGCTTAGATGGTCACCGAATCTCTTATTGGTGATGAGAGGTTGGGTAATTCCATCCCTTTGGTCTGAAGCCGATGAAATGTGGTGGATTGAAGGTTGATCCTAGTACCATGTGACAACTATTTTTGTTTTGGTAGGGGATTAGACCGAACCGTAAATGATTGCCTACGTACTCCTATTGAAGAGGAGATCATGTCTGCATAGTTTGAACCTGGTGTACGAGGTTCAACACTGAATGTGAAAGGCAGATGGGTGTAAAAGCTTTAATGATGAAGAAGGGTGTAGAAGTATTTTTGTGGTTTTTGTTTTTGTAGAGAAAGGGAAGAAATGTTTTTGTCGTTTTTTGTTTATTGTGACCGGGCCATATAGAACATGGTTGCCTACGCACTCCCGTGTATCAGGGAGATCATGTCAACGTAGTTTGTCCCTCAGGATGAATTACAGCCAAAGAACAACATGAATCCCATGTGCAGGCTGCGGGAAGAAAAAAGTTTGATCCCATGATTGGAACAAACTGCAGGTGTGGAAAAAGTTTGATCCTGTCTTCAGGACAAACTGTAGGCGTATAAAAGTTTAATTCCGTCTTTAGGATAAACTGTAGGTGTGAAAGGTTCAATCACGTCTTCAGGATAACCGAAATTGTGTGAAAAGTTTAAAATGAGGTGAAACTAGGCTGCTGGTTTGAAGTGTATGTTTCCTTGAGGGGCAGAAGAGTTTGTAAAAAGAGGGTTAGAAAACCAGAATGACTGGTGATTTGATGTTCCAAACCAGGATGTTTGCTTGATGGAAACCTCAGACATAGTACCTCTTCACGGTGTCCGAGTTGATAAGCTGTGGAAATTCATCGCCGTCCATTTCCTGTAGTCTGAGAGCGCCTCCTGTTAATACCTCCTTGACAACAAACGGGCACTCCCAGTTAGGATCAAATTTTCCCTTAGATTGATCTTAGTTGTCAATGATCTTCTTCAAAACCAAGTCATGTTGTTTGAACTACTAGTAATTTGGACTTTCTCGTTGTAAGATCTTGCGATCCTTTGCTGATATAACTGACCATGGAAGATAGCCACGGTTCTCCTTTCGTCTATTAGAGATAATTAGTGAT
Organism: Panax quinquefolius; assembly: GCA_020205615.1. NCBI lineage: Eukaryota > Viridiplantae > Streptophyta > Magnoliopsida > Apiales > Araliaceae > Panax > Panax quinquefolius. Next base: position 86,917,338 of record CM035157.1, on the reverse strand, counting down.
ACGTGTCTTGTACCCATTGGTCTTCATCTAACTGAGCACTGCTTCCATCCTATAGGCTAATGAGTAGGGGGTTGCCCCAGTGGAAGTACGCATTAAAGTTCTGTAGGCTAATAAAGTTAGAGGCAAGAGGTCAGGCCATCCTTTGTGATTGGCGGACATTTTTTGCATGATCTTCTTGATTTTTTTATTAGCCGCCTAACAAAGACCATTCATCTTTAGACGGTAGATGACGAAGTTAAGGTGTTTGATGTGGAATTTCTTCGCATAACTCCTCCATCATTTTGTTGTTGAGGTTCTTAGCATTGTCTCGACACAATGACCTCTCGGTTGTCCATATCGACGATTTATATTGTTTCGATGAAAACAATGATGACTTCTTTGGTAACCACAGGGAAGGAGGTCGCTTCTACCCATTTGGTGAAGTAGTCAATCATGGTTAATATGAATCGATGTCCATTCATCGCTTTTTGGGCTCGATGGGCCCGATCACGCCCATTCCCAACATTGAGAAGGGTCATGGCGAACTCATATTGTGGAGTCTCCTTGGAGGGGTGTGGATAGCATTCCCACGAATTTGGCATTCATAGCACCTCTTGACGTGATCATCACAGTCAGCTTTGAGCGTAAGCCAATAATGCTTTGTTCTGAGGATTTTCTTAACAAGTAGGGGTCCGCTCATATGTGGGCCACATACTCCACCATGTATCTCATCCATGAGCCTCTGAGCTTGGTCTTTGTCCAGACATCTGAGGAGACCTAATCCTGTATCTCTTTTGTTGAATGCATCTCCGCTCAGGTAGAATTTCATAGCAAGTCAATGGATCCGCCTCTTTTCAGTCAGGCTCGCCTCAGCGGGTGTAGATCCATCTCGCGGATACTCCTTGATATGTTGATACCAAGGGCTTTGGATGGGAGGTAGCTCATCCGATACTTCTCCAACATAGTTCCCATAGGCTAAGGCCTTTTATAGGGCAAATGTGATGCTTGGCATGTTTCCCTTGTCAGGTATGTGAATCAAGGAGGCCAACGTTTCTAGTGCATTCGTAAAATCATTCCTATTACGAAGAATGTGTGAAAAGGAGATTTCTTTGAACTCCAAAGCCATCTGTAGAACTTACCGATGGTAAGGCAGCAAATGTAGTTCCTTGGTTTGATAGATTCATGTGGATTATTTGATTACCAATTCAGAATCCCAAAGACAGTTAACCGCCTGATGCCCATTGAACGGGCAAGTTTTAGCCCCATGATACAACCTTCATACTCAGCTATGTTGTTGGTGCTGACAAACCGCAATTTGACGGCGGACGGATACCGCTCCCCGTCTTCGGACATTAGAATCGCTCTAGCTCCGTAACCTTCTACGCTAATGTACTCCATCAAAATACATTTTCCATGTGTGGCATGCATCGTCTCGATGATGTTCTTGAATTGCCATTACCCCTTCATCGGGGAAGTATGTTTCTAAGGGTTTGTAATCCCTCAGCGGTCTTGCGCGACGGTTGATCCACAATTCCTTGACCTTTGACAGACTTTTGTGTCACGTAGACGATGTCAAATTGTTGTAGGATCAACTACCTTCTGGACAACCGATAATTCAGTATGGGCTTACTGAACACATACTTAAGAGGATCCACGCGGGATATGAGATGGGTTGTGTGACCTTGGAGGTAATGTTGTAACCTCATGGAAGCCCATGCTAAAGCACACCAATTCTTCTCAATTAGAGTGTACTTGTGTTCACTGCTACTGAATCTTTTGCTGAGGTAATAGATAGCTTGTTCTTGGCTTCTATCGTCTTTCTGTCCCAGCATGCAGCCCATGGCATTGTCATTAATGGACAGGTACATGAATAGGGGAACACCATCCATGGGAGGTACCAAAACAGGAGCGTTAATCAGTTGCTCTTTAATGGTAAAGAAGGCTTTCTGACACTCATCGTTCCATTTCATGGAGGAGTTCTTCCTTAACAACTTGAAGATGGGCTCACAGGTTGCTGTGAGTTGAGAAATAAACCTGCTAATGAAGTTGATTCTTCCCAAAAATCCCGTATTTCCTTCTCTCGTCGAGAGGAATGGGCATTTCCTTGATGGCCTGGATTTTGGTGGGATCCAGCTCAATCCCTTTGTGGCTGACTAGGAAACCTAGCAACTTGCCTGATTTGACACCAAAGGCACACTTGGCTGGATTCAACTTCAAGTTGTACTTACGCAACCTGTTGAAGAGCTTTTTGAGATGGTCTAAGTGGTCTTCTTCCCTTTGGGATTTGACAATGATGTCATCCACGTAGATCTCTATCTCTTTATGCATTAAATTGTGGAAAAGAGACATCATAGCTCGTTGATAGATTTCCCCGGCATTGATGAGGCCGAATGACAACCGTCTATAGCAAAATGTTCCCCAAGGCGTGATGAAAGCAGTTTTCTGACGGTCTTCCTCAGCGACCATAATTTGATTGTAACACCCCCTTTCCGAAATAGAAAAAGAGGTTACACAAAACTCAACAAAACTAACGAATATAACAAGGCTCTAAATCACAAAAGAATAATCTCAATGATTAAATGTCATAAGACAAACCATAATAAATGCCACACTGGCTCAAACCACAATCTAAATAATTATTACAATTCAAAATAACTGACATATCAAGCCTAAACAGAACATTTCTAAACCATTGGAATGAAGGGAGCTCTCATCACACTTGCCCTTGATCCCCCTGATTACCTGCCGAAAGAAAAACACAGCATGAGGCAAATGCCCAGTACGGATATAGAATAAAAGAATGATGAAACGAAATAACTAACACAATTAAATGAAATGAGGCGAAATGAGCTAAAACGAAACGAACAAAACTAACACAACGAAATAAGAGGCTGAATCAAATGGTTGGGTGTTATTTCATACCGAGCTCAAAATAAATAGTAATATACCTTGCCACATAGGCAAGTCAAATAATGCCACACATGCAATCAAAATCATGCCACATAGGCAATCACACATCTGATCACAAGAATCCAGATCGTGTAAAATCGTAAAGGCGTGTTTGGCACAAACATCACCACTCCATGCAACAAAAAATGTATCAGAAAACTAGGGTCGACCCATACGCCTCCCACAACAAAATACCAAATGGCCAACTCCCACCGGAGCACAAAACGGAGACGCCGTGGACTGATCACACCGCCACGGAAGGTGTCATGCCTCGGTGCCAAGAGGACATGCCTGTGGTACCCCCACAGGTGGTTATAGCTCAAGTATACCCTACGATATTCTAACAAAATATAATGTCACAACACATGCGACAAAATATCAACACAAAGGGGTTCTAACGTGTACATGTTAAATCGAACGAATCATCAACACAAGTCTCTAAAAATATAATAACATGTACATCACTACGAAAATTGAAATAAATATTAAACATGATAACCGAGTTCAAAGAGTACAAATATGAGTTCTAAATATCAATGCCCCAAAACGAAACTATCACATGGATTTGAAAAGGAACAGACATGCGAAACAATAACTAACTTCTAAACGAAAACAAAACGAACAAATCAAAATTAAAAGGATTATCGCTGAAGGAGTACGGAATCCGTACCTGGATTAAGTAATGTAATACCCAAAGTATATTCCAAAAACTCGTTTAGACTCCCCCTTCGCTCAATCTAAATAATTTAATAAAATTTTATTACAATCCAATCATTAATAACATAATACAATTAAATTTTATTATCAAAACTTTTATAACTACGCTTTAAAATTAATTAATTCAATTAATATACATAACATCAATTTAAATTACTAATTCCGTTTATAAGTTCATGGCCAAAAATTTAATAACATATAATAATATATATAACCTAAATTAACGAAACATACCTAAATTACCAAAATATAATATATATATATATATATATATATATATATATATAATATATATATATATAAAGAAATTACATAAAGAAGTGCTTGTAAGCCATTCCCACGAAATCCACACAAGGTATACTAACAATCCTTATTAATTATTCCAGCAGCTTTCTCATCAAGATCATTTCCTTTTTTTGTTAGGTTCGGTATATATATATATATATATAATGGAGTATATGTGTATACAGCTCATGCTCTAAATAAATTACAACTTAGAAATCATACACGCTTTTTTTGTTTCTTCCGTTTGGTTATTGCTATGATCCGACAATCACTTTCTTTCTCCTTCTCTCATTAAGCGGCTGAGCTTCTTCTTTTTCTTTTCTCAATCAATTATTAGATATTAGGGTTTTACTTATTATTTATTAATTAATATATATTATTAACTCTCTAATTTTTAATAGGATTTTAAAATCACACAATTATAAATTAGATCCACTTAGTTTAAAGCCCAATTTGTACTAAATTAATTTACCCATCTCTTATTAATATTTATTAGCCCACACAAATTAAATAGCTAGTTTGACCCAAAATAAATGATAAAATCCAATTAATATATTTTAAAACAAAGAAATTTAATTATTTAATATTTATTTTTATTTTTATTTTTCCCGGGTATTACATCACCTACCCCTTAAAAAGGATTCCGTCCCCGGAATCAAAAGAATAGAACGCACCTAATTTTCAAAGAGATGCGGATATTCCGCTCGAATAGACTCTTCCATCTCCCATGTAGCCTCCCGCTCCAAATGATTCCTCCACAGAACCTTAACAAACGGAATTGTCTTCCTTCTCATAATCCGCTCTTGACGATCCAAAATCGCCTCAGCTTGTTCCTCACAAGTAAGATCCTCCCAAATCTTATCGAACGGATATTGCACAACATGCAACGGATGATAATGATAACTTCTTAACACCGACACATGGAACACATTGTGCACATGAGCTAGCTGTGGAGGCAAAGCTAATCGATACGCAACTTCACCAACCCTCTCCAAAATTTCAAATGGACCGATATAACGCGGACTAAGCTTCCCTTTCAACCCAAATCGCCGAATTCCCTTCCAAGGAGAAACTTTTAGAAACACATGCTCACCAGGTTCAAACTCTAAAGTCCTTCTATGCTTATCAGCATAACTCTTCTGCCGTGATCGAGCCGTCTTCAATTTTTCCTTAGCCACCGCTACCTTTTCCGTAGTGATTTGGACTAACTCAGGCCCTTCTATAGCCCTTTCGCCAACCTCATCCCAACAAGTTGGTGCCCGACATTTCCTACCATACAATGCCTCAAATAGAGCCATTCCAATACTTGCATGCCAGCTGTTGTTGTAAGCAAACTTAACTAGGCTCAAGTAATCATCCCAATTACCCAACCACTCAAGTGCACAAGACCTCAACATATCCTCCAACGTCTGAATAGTCCATTCGGATTGCCCATCAGTTTGCGGATAGAAAGAAGTACTGAAGTTGAGCCGAGTACCCCAAGCTCGTTGAAACCCTTTCTAGAACCGTGAAGTGAATCGTGGGTCCCGATCTAAAACAATAGACACCGGAGTACCATGAAGTCTAACAAAATCAGTCACAAAAGTCTTCGGCAAACCAGTCACAAAATCCATCGTTATATCCTCCCACTTCCATACTGGAATGTCTAACTGTTGCAGCAAACCACTAGCTCGTTGATGTTCTATCTTCACTTGTTGACAAGTGAGGCACTTCCCAACATATTCAGCCACGTCTCGTTTCATCCCATTCCAGCAAAAATTATCCTTCAAATCCCTATACATCTTTGTAGAACCTGGATGAATAGAAAATGGCGAACTATGAGCCTCAGCCAGCACAGCCTCTCGAATGATTGGATCTGACGGTACACACAATCGCTCACCTAATCAAATCACACCGTGGTTATCAATACAAAACTCGGGTTGCTTGCCCTCCTCCAGATTTTGCGTCAGACCCCATAGCTCCCCATCTTCTTTTTGAGCTTCTTTGACCCGCGAGATAAGAGAGGGCTCCACTCTCATACCCGCCAAATGCCCATCTGAACCTCGTACATACAACTCCAACTGAATCCGCTCCATATCCGAGATAAGTTTGAGGTTGTGTAATAAGGGTCGCTACACTCCTCGAACTCTTTCGGCTAAGAGCATCTGCAACCACATTTGCCTTCCCCGGGATAATCTTGAATTTTAGCATCATAATCTTTTAGAAGCTCCAACCAACGCCTCGCTTCATATTGAGCTCCTTCGAGTGAAAATGTATTTAAGACTTTTGTGATCGGTGAAGATATCACAAGTCTCTCCATACAAATAATGCCTCCAAATCTTTAAGGCAAAGATCACCGCTGCCAACTCCAAATCATGTGTGGGGTAGTTCACCTCATAAGGTTTAAGCTGCCTAGAAGCATAAGCAATCACCTTACCTTGTTTCATTAAGACACACCCCAAACCTTTCTTAGAAGCATCGCTATAAATTTGGTAACCTCCTGTCCCCGACGGTAATGCAAGTATTGGAGCTATCACAAGCCGTTTCTTCAACTCCTCGAAACTTTTCTCACGCTCCTCATTCCACACAAACTGCGTGCCCTTTCTCATCAACTGGGTCAATTGTAAGGCAAGCAAAGAAAATCCTTCCACAAATCGCCTATAGTGCCCTGCCAAACCCAAGAAACTCCTAATCTCTGTCACTGTAGTAGGTCTTGGCCATTTTGTGATAGCCTCTACCTTCGCAGGATCCACCTTAATGCCTTCAGCAGAAACAACGTGGCCCAAAAAATGCAACCCGCTCCAACCAAAACTCGCATTTAGAGAATTTAGCATACAACTTCTCTTTCTGCAAAATCCCTAACACTGTGCGAAGATGCTCCTCATGTTCTTCCTTAGACTTGGAGTAAACCAAAATGTCATCAATAAAGACAATGACAAATTGGTCCAAATACTCCCTGAACACCCGATTCATCAAATCCATAAATACCGCCAGAGCGTTAGTCAACCCAAATGGCATCACCAGAAACTCGTAATGCCCATATCGAGTACGAAAAGCCGTCTTAGGGATATCCTCATCCCTCACCCTCAATTGGTGATAGCCCGACCTCAAGTCTATCTTCGAAAAATACTTTGCCCCCTGAAGTTGGTCAAACAAGTCATCAATCCTCGGCAATGGATACCGATTCCTGATGGTAATCTTGTTCAACTCTTTGTAGTCTATACACAGCCTCATAGACCCATCCTTCTTCTTTACAAATAAGACCGGAGCACCCCACGGTGAAACACTCGGCCGAATCACACCACGATCTAACAATTCCTACAACTGTTCCTTCAACTCCTGTAATTCCAATGGTGCTATCCGATACGGCCCCTTAGAGATGGGCTCCGCACCGGAACAAGCTCAATAGCAAACTTAAATTCCCGCTGCGGTGGAAACCCTGACAACTCCTCAAGAAACACATCAGAATAGTCATGAACAATTGGAACATCTTCAATACGAGACTCACCCTTAGAGGTATCCTTCACAAACGCCAAATACCCCTCACAACCCTTTGCTACCAACTTCCCACCTTTCAAAATTGAAATCAACTTCAACACCCTACTCACCGTGTGAACCACGAAACACGAACTCCTGAGACTTCACGACTCAAATATAACCTTCTTCAGCTTTGATAATCGATAGTGGCCTAGTGCTTATCCAACCACCCATCCTGTGAATGACATCAAAATCGCGTGCGTACTCATCGGAAGAAGATTAGCCCTCTGAATCTTATCCCCAAAATCGATCGGATACCCTCTCATGACGCCCCCAAAATTAGGTATACATCACCCATCTTGGGTAGTCGGATACATAGTGCGTAATTTAAATACAACTTACTAATATAAGCATGGTGTATGCAATCGACATAAAGCGTGAGTTTGAATACAAATATTGTATACTAGATATTATACAAACTCAAAAGGAGTCCTCATTACAATTATTATCACACTATTTCACAGAATAGTGAGGACTACTAATGCTATCCTCTGGACCATTACTCCGTTCCCCGACTCGTCCCAGCTATATTCTCATTTCCTAAAGAGAACAGTGAAAGAAAGGGTGAGCTCAACTAGCTCAGTAAGAAATATTATGACTAAGATAATGCAGAATAAATTATCATTAGCCTCCAACAATGTTAAACTGATAAAATACAATAGACATCAAGTTTAACTGCAGCGGAACAAGCAATCTATTAAAAGAGTCAAGTAGAAAATAAAATCTACTATCTTTTATGATTTAAAAGGTTTTTCATCACTGTTATAGCTGAGACTCAGCTTTAATAAATATTCCACATCATTGAATCATCCCTGCATTACGGCCAAGGATATTCTTTAGTATCACGACCACAATTATTTATGCACTCTGGGCCAAGAATAGTTGTGTATTCATTAATGGTCATGATCATGCCAACAACAACGTCCATCAATGCACTACTACCATTGAGGATATTTACCACATCATTTGTAACATTACGGTTATGATTACACCGAATAGTCCACGTCATAATCATACCAAGTCCATCTACGCACTACACTGTGCCACAGATGACTTTCAACATAATATAAACATGAGGATGATGATAATGATATTCAATAAAATAAGTTCAAGAATTAATTTATCTAGGAACCAATAACATCCAAATCGAACATGATCTTTGCTTTGTAGAGTAAAATTCAAGAATCTTGAGAAGAATATTTCCATGAAAGGATCTTTGGATGAAGCGCAAATATCAAAGATATTCCACTAATTTCATGGAGTATAAAGTCAAAGTTTTAACTAATTGGGTATAATAAAGAATGGAATAACAAAAGAAATCACCATGCATGCGATTGCCGATGCATGAGCGAGTTATTCCAACAGAAATAATAATAACGGAACGGTCGGTGAAATTCACACCGCGGGATGTTCCAACAGAATAATAAAGATGGAACCGGATCCGGTGTAAAACACACGATAGGATATTCCAACAAAATGATAAAGAGCGGAACGAGTCCTGTGTAAAACACACGATAGGATGTTCCAATGAGAATAATAAAAAGCGGAACCAGTCCTGTAAAACACCTGACGCATGTGATGTTCAACAGAATAATAATAAAGCAGAATAATAGAAGAATGTCACCAAGTATAGGGTATGCCACTTTTACGAGTTATTCCAACAAAATAATAAAGAATGGAATAACGAAGTTCTCTTCATGAATAAGAAAGAATAACACCCTTTACGAATTGCAACAAATAATATTCCCTACCTTAGAAGAACCGAATATTGGAAAAGTGAAGTAGCGAGAATACTTTTCTTCTTTCTCTCTATAGTTTCTCTCTCTGTAGTTTCAATGAATTCGTGAAATAATGAAGGAATGAGCTTTCTATTTATAGAAAAAGCCGAGGGTGGCTCTTGGTCTTAACGAAGGGTCAAAATGACTCTTGGTAATATTGAAGAGACAACTACTATTTCTTGAAGGGTAATTAACCTTTGGAACACCGAAGAGGCAGTTAACTCTTGGTAATATTGAAGGGACAACTACTATTGAAGAAGGTAATTACTATTGACGAAGGTAAATACTATTGACGAAGGTAAATACTATTGATGAAGGTAATTACAATTGACGAAGGTAAATACTATTGACGAAGGTAAATACTATTGACGAAGGTAATTACTATTCACAAAGGTAATTACTATTGACAAAGAGACTCTTAGATGATGACATATGGGCCCCCCCATAAAATAATCAAACTTACCACAAACGTCTCATAACAGACTCTTTATATACATCAAGGATTGAATAAATATTACCACAAATCATTTTATTTTTAATCAACACATTTTTAATCTTTCAACAATTATTAATCATTTATAACTTGTTGTCTCAATTAATAATATAACATATTATACTGATGATAATCTGTGTGACAATAATTGAATCAATAATATAAGAGATATGATCGTGATTCTTTATGTAGAATAATTGAGTATAGCTAAGTGACTTCTCACGTAAGCATCAATAATCAATCTGTAGTGTCTACTATGCAACCACGCAGACATCGCATTTACTTTTACCACCGTGTAGTTCAACAGTTTTAACGGTAACACCTCCGTAGTTATTTTTATAGAAAGATAATTTTGTCGTTTTCTAACTACGACAATACTTCCGTTAATGGGGTCCACTAATGATTGAGTAGTCGTCTTTAATATTCCCAAACAAAAAGAATATTCCCCCACCAAACGAATATTTTATAACAACTTGCTTACTTTGCAAAATTTATAAATATTACCCACAACTATAACATTATATCAAATTTATTCCATAATATTCAAAAATAATATTTATAGAAAATTCATCTTTATTTATAAAAATTTGGGGTCTTACAACCTCCTTTCTTATGAAATTTAGCCCTCGAAATTAGGTGCGATACACTGGTATGTCGAAGAGGTAAGGATACCTTGATTTCATTTCGTATTCTAACTCCCAAGTCATTTCCTCAAGATCGTGGTTCCTCCACAAAAAACTTTGACTTGAGGTATAACCTTGGAGCGTAGAATATGTTCCTTCTTATCCAAAATTTGAACAGAACCTCTTCATACGTCAAATCTTCCGCTATTTAAATCCTGGTTCTAACTCAATAATATGGTTCGGGTCTTTCACATATTTACGTAACAAGGATATGTGAAAAAGTTATGAACACGAGACATATTTGGCAAGAAGCGAGTCTATAGGCCACGCCTCTGCTTTCGATCGAGGATTAAAAATGGACCGATGAATCGAGGATTAAGTTTTCCTCTCTTTCCAAATCTTGTAACTCCTTTCCATGGAGCAACTCTTAACAACACATGATCTCCTATATCGAATTCCACGTCCTTTCGATGAAGATCAGCATAACTCTTTTGTCGATTTTGTGAGGTTTTTATACGTTGTCGGATCGTTTGAATCTTTTCCGTAGTCATACGTACCAACTCCGGTCCCAACAACATTGCTTCACCCACCTCATCCCAGCATACTAGAAAACGACACTTTCTTCCATACAACGCTTCGAATGGAGCCATGCCAATACTTGCTTGATAACTGTTGTTGTAGGAAAACTCCACCAATGGTAAGAACTTGTCCCAACTCCTCTTGAAATCAAGGACACAGAGTCTTAATAGATCTTTAAGAGTTTGAATAGTCCTCTCCGACTGTCCGTCCGTCTGAGGATGATATGCCGAGCTAAATCGTAAGTCTGTGCCCATAGCTTTTTGCAAACTAATACAAAATCGTAAAGTGAATCTTGGGTCTCGATCAGAAACTATGGATATCGGCATACCATGCAGTCTTACAATCTCGTTTATGTATATACGAGCAAGACGTTCAAGTGTATAAGTTTCTCGTATCGGTAAGAAATGAGCAGACTTGGTCAATCTATCAACAATGACCCAAATCGCATCAATGCCTTGAGAAACCTTAGGAAGACCGATAACGAAATCCATGGTAATGTGCTCCCACTTCCATTCTAGAATTTCAAGTGGTTGCAATGGATCTTTTGGTACTTGATGCTCCGCTTTAACTCGTTGACAAGTTAGACACCTTGAGATAAACATCGCTATCTCTCTCTTCATATTGCTCCACCAAAATGTATGATGAATATCATGATACATTTTGGTACTCCCAGGATGGATTGCAAATGGTGTGTTGTGCGCCTCCATCATGATATTATACTTTAAATAAGGGTCGTTAGGAACACAAAGTCTGGAGTTGACTCGAAGTATTCCTTCTTCATCGATTCTTGCTTCTGGCATAGCACCTTCTTGCACTTTCTTCCTCATAATGCGCATCGCCTCCAGTGTCAGTAGCTTGAAAGCTTTTTAACTTTATCGATTAAAGTCGGTTCTACTCAGATACTCGCTATCATCACATGCGTCCTCGAGTCTTTAACTCTATCTCCATCCTTTGCAAGTCACACAAAATGGGCCTTTGCGTTGACAATAACGCACTCGTGCTTGCATATGATCTTCTACTCAATGCGTCGGCTACCACGTTCGCTTTTCCAAGATGGTATTGGATGGTATGATCATAATCTTTCAACAGCTTCAAGCCAACGTCGTTGTCGCATGTTGAGTTCCTTTTGAGTGAAGAAATATTTGAGGCTTTTATGATCCGTAAAGATCTCCACTTTCTCCCCATACAAGTAATGCCTCCAAATTTTAAGTGCAAAAGATAACAAATGCTTAACTCTAGATCATGAGTAGGATAATTCCTCTCATATTCTTTGAGTTGTCGCGAGGCATAAACTATAACTTTTCCATGTTGCATAAGAACACATCCCAACCCTTTGCAGAAACATCACCATAGATGACAAATCCCTCCGAGCCGGATGGTATTGTCCGAACAGTCTTTGAAATAAGTCTCCTCTTGAGTTCTTGAAAACTCTTCTCACATTCTTCGCTCAATAGAACTTTGTATCTTTTCGAGTCACCGAGTCGATGGAGTAGCGATTCGAGAAAATCCTTCCACGAATCTCCGATAATAACCAAATAAACCGAGAAAGCTACGTGCTTGGTCATCGATTTAGGTTGTTCCCAGCTTTGAATAGCTTCAATCTTTCTTTGGGTCAATGATATTCCATGACTTGATACTACGTTGCCCTAAGGAATGCTACTTCTTCAAGCGAACTCGCATTTCTTCAACTTGGCATAAAGCTTATATTCACGAAGCTTTTGGAGTGTCGACCTCAAGTGTTGCTCATGATCTTCACGGCTTTTGGAATAAATAAGGATGTCATCAATAAAGACGACCACAAAGTGATCTAAATATTCCTTGAATACTCGGTTCATCATATCCATGAAGGCGGCGAGAGCATTAGTCAATCCAAAGGACATGACTAGGAATTCATAATGCCCGCATCGGGTTCTCGGCCCGTCTTTGGAATGTCGGTGGTTCTAATCTTCAATTGGTGATATCCGAATCGAAGATCAATCTTTGAAAAGAATTTGGCTCCTTGCAACCGGGTCAAACAGGTCATCAATACGTGGCAATGGATACCTATTTTTGATGGTGACGTGATTCAACTCCAGATAATCAATACAAAGTCGCATACTCCCATCTTTCTTCTTCACAAATAGAACAGAGCACCCCAAGGAGAAGTACTAGGATGAATAAAGCCAATGTCTAACAATTCCTGCGCATGGGTCTTTAACTCCACGAAGTTCAATAGGAGCCATTCGATATGGGGCTTTGGAAATAGGTTTTGTACCGGGTTCAAGGTCGATACAAAATTCAATTTCACGCTCTGGGGGTAGGCCAAGAAGTTCTTCGGGGAATACGTCAGGAAATTTATTAACAATAGAAATATCGTTCAAAACTGACGTATTTTTGTTTAAATCTGTGACATGAGCTAAGAAAGCTTGACATCCGTTTTTCAATAAACGAATAGCTTTATGGCTTAAGATGACCGTGATTGATTTTAATGGTTTGGTCGTTTGAATTCGCATAATAGGTTGATTAGGAATATGAAAGCTAACAACCTTACGAAAACAATCAATTTTTGCATGATAAGTAGTTAACCAATCAATCCCTAGAATCACGTCAAATGCAAGTATTTTTAATGAAATAAGATCGACAGGTAATGTGAGGGTACCGATTTGAACCAAACAAGACTTATAAATAGTGGATGTAATGAAGGTTTCTCCCAACGGAGTTTCCACAGATAAGTCAAAGTCTAATTTCTCCGGAGTCAAATTTAATCGATGAAGCAAGTAGGAGAAATAAAAGAATGGGTAGAACCGGTATCAAATAAAGTATAGACTTCATTAGAGTTTATGATAAGCTTACCCGTGATGACCTCATTCGGGTTCCTTGCTCTCTGGGAGGTCACAACAAACGCCTCCTTGCACTACTAGGTTTTGACTTTTACGGGACTACCTTTGGTGCCTCAATCCTAGTTGAATTTGTCTTGATGGCAAAAATCGAGCTACGTGACCTTCTCTTCCATAATTATAACATGCTTTGACTAAGCATGGCGCGATTCGGATGATGTGTTCCTCTCCTCCGTATTTGAAGCATATGATAGGTGGTCTTTCTCCTTCCTTAACAACGGGTGCTGGTGCTGACGTCTTTCCATCATTGTTGAATCTCCTTTTCTTGAAATGTCCATTCTTATTGTTTTGGCCTTGATTACCACCTAAGTGGTTACCATATCTGGCCTGTTGATTCCCTGCACGCTTGTTGTCACCACTTAGATGACTACTCTCGCTGGTATTATAATTTTGTCGGCTGCTCTCTTTTTGTTACGTTGACTCGTTATCACGCTCCACTTAATCGAGCCCTATTTACAACATCTAAATACAAACACGCTTTATGAAAAAAGATGTTGACGTATCTCGACTTCAAACCTCTTAAAAACATTCGCGCCATTCTCTCTTCATTATCCACCAAGTGGGACGAACCGTGATAACTCATAAAATTTTGCCTCGTATTCGAAACCGGTCATATTATTTTGTTCCAACTTGATAAACTCCACCTCCTTCATGTATGGCGAATACTTTCGTGAAAGTATTTGTCGTTGAATGACTCTGGAACTTCTCCCAAGATATCTTGATCTGGCGAGTTGAGTACGTTTCTGATTCCCACCATGTCTGCCTCTCCACAATATAAAAGGCGGCAAAGGGAACCTTTTTCTCCTCGAGCATCCCAAGACATCAAATATCTTGGTAATCTGCTTTATCCATGCTTCCGCTTGAAATGGTTTTAGCTCTCCCTTAAACTCCGGTGGTCCCACTCCTTGAATTGTTTAGCGGTGACCGCCCAAGAGTTTTTTCGTGTTTCCACCTACGTTTTGGGCAGAGTCGCTCTACTTTCTTTGTTGCATAAATTGCATAAAGCCTCTGAACATTTGATCATTCATCATTTGGTCGGTGTTGTTGTTTTTGCATGAGGATTGTCGCCTTCTGATGCACATTATCCTCGATTATTGATATGTGGTGAATCAACGATCGCTTATGCTCCATTGCTATTCTCAACATTCTCGGATGTCATTTTGAATCGCCACAAAATAAAAGGTTAAGCGACATGTAACAAATTATCTCTATATTACGTGACCGACCATAAAATAGCACATAAACTTAGGTAGGTCATACTAGCGAAAGGTATTCCCGTCTCTCCCCTCCTAGTACTATTCTCACATCTTAGCGAGGATCATATCCTAAGCTCGATACCAACTAGGGCGCCCCAAAATTAGGTATACATCACCCATCTTGGGTAGTCGGATACATGGTACGTAATTTAAATACAACTTACTAATATAAGCTGTAGTATGCAATACGACATAAAGCTGTGAGTTTGAATACAAATATTGTATACTAGATATTATACAAACTCAAAAGGAGTCCTCATTACAATTATTATCACACTATTTCACGAATAGTGAGGGACTACTAATGCTATCCTCCTCGACCATTACTCCGTTCCCAGACTAGTCCCACTATATTCTCATTTCACGAAGAGAATAAAGTGAAAGAAAGGGTGAGCTCAACTAGCTCGATGAAAAATATTATGACTAAGATAATGCGAGAATAAATTATCATTAGCCTCCAACAATGTTAAACCGATAAAATATAATAGACATCAAGTTTAACTACGGTAGAACAAGCAATCCATTAAAAGAGTCAAGTAGAAAATAAAATCTACTATCTTTTATGATTTAAAGGTTTTTCATTATCTTTGTTATAGGCGAGACTCGACTTTAATAAATATTCCACATCATCGAATCACCCCCACTACTTTTCTGACGAGGATATTCTTTAGTATCACGACCACAATTATTCATGCACTACGGGCCAAGAATAGTTGTGTATTCATTAATAGTCATGATCATGCCAACAACTATCCATCAATGCACTACTACTGACCGAGGAGGATTTTTACCACATCATTTGTAACATTACGATCATGATTACAATCGAATAGTCCTGGTCATAATCATACCAAGTCCATCTATGCACTCACAGGCCACGGATGACTTTCAACATAATATAAACATGAGGATGATGATAATGATATTCAATAAAATAAGTTCAAGAATTAATTTATCTAGGAACCAATAACATCCAAACTGTCGACATGATCTTTTGCTTTGTAGAGTAAAATTCAAGAATACTAAGAAGAATATTTCCATGAAAGGATCTTTGGATGAAGCGCAAATATCAAGGATATTCCACTAATTTCATGGAGTATAGAAGTCAAAGTTTTAACTTATTTGGGTATAATAAAGAATGGAATAACAAAAGAAATCACCATGCATGCGGTGATTAGCATAGGCAGTTTTATTCAACGTAATAATAATAACGGAACCGGTCGGGTGAAATTCACAAAGCGGGATGTTCCAACAGAATAATAAAGATGGAACCGGATCCGGTGTAAAACACACGATAGGATATTCCAATAGAATGATAAAAGAATGTCCTGTCCGGTGTAAAAAACACACGCATGGGATGTTCAACAGAATAATAAAGATTTTAACCAGTCCTGTAAAACACACAGACAGGATGTTCCAACGAGAATAATAAAGATGCATAATAGAAGAATGTCACCAAGTATAGGGTAAACCACGTATCAAAAGTTATTCCAATGTAATAAATAAGAATGGAATAACATAAGGATTTCACCAAGTATAGGGTATGCCGCATATACAAGTTATGTATAGGGTATGCCACTTTTACAGGTTATTACAACAGAATAATAAAGAATGGAATAACAGAAGTTCTCTTCATGAATAAGAAAGAATAAAACCCCTTATGGGTACAACAAATAATATTCCCTACCTTAGAAGAACTGAATATTGGAAAAGTGAAGTAGCAGAATACTTTTCTTCTTTCTCTCTATAGTTTCTCTCTCTAGAGTTTCAATGAATTCGTAAGAAATAATGAAGGAATGAGCTTTCTATTTATAGAAAAACTGAGGGTGGCTCTTGGTCTTAACGAAGGGTCAAAATGACTCTTGGTAATATTGAAGAGACAACTACTATTTGCGAAGGGGTAATTAACCTTTGGAACACTGAAGAGGCAATTAACTCTTGGTAATATTGAAGGGACAACTACTATTGAAGAAGGTAATTACTATTGACGAAGGTAAATACTATTGACGAAGGTAAATACTATTGACGAAGGTAATTACTATTGACGAA
Source organism: Panax quinquefolius (assembly GCA_020205615.1). NCBI lineage: Eukaryota > Viridiplantae > Streptophyta > Magnoliopsida > Apiales > Araliaceae > Panax > Panax quinquefolius. The sequence continues at coordinate 86,900,238 of CM035157.1, read as the reverse complement.
GGTAAATACTATTGACGAAGGTAAATACTATTGACGAAGGTAATTACTATTCACAAAGGTAATTACTATTGACGAAGAGACTCTTAGATGATGACATATGGGCCCCCCATAAAATAATCAAACTTACCACAAACGTCTCATATAATGACTCTTTATATACATCAAGGATTGAATAAATATTACCACAAATCATTTTATTTTTAATCAACACATTTTTAATCTTTCAACAATTATCAATCATTTATAACTTGTCGTCTCAATTAGTAATATAACATATTATACGAGATGATCTTTGTGACAATAATTGAATCAATAATATAAGAGATATGATGCACGGCAATTCTTTGTAGCAATAATTGAGTATAGCTAAGTGACTTCTCACGTAAGCATCGATAATCAATACCGTGTGCTACTATGCAATCACGCGACATTCTTTATACTTTACCACCGGGTAGTTCAATAGTTTTAACGGTAACACCTCCGTAGATTATTTTTATAGAAAGATAATTTTGTGCGTTTTCTAACTACGACAATACTTCCGTTAATGGGGTCCACTAATGATTGAGTAGTCGTATCTAATATTCCCCGACAAAAAAAAGAATATTCCCACCAAACGAATATTTTATAACAACTTGCTTACTTTGCAAAATTTATAAATATTACCCACAACTATAACATTATATCAAATTTATTCCATAATATTCAAAAATAATATTTATAGAAAATTCATCTTTATTTATAAAAGTTTGGGGTCTTACACCCTCGATACAAATCGGAAATAACAATGTAAGTCCCCATCGGGTGGCAATGAACATAAGAATCTAAAGATCGAGATGGCACACCCAGTCTTAGAACAAAAGACCGAAAGCAACAACGGAATGAGTAGAACCCGTATCAAACAAAATAGAAGCCTCATGATTGCCAACTAAAAGAGTACCGTAAATGCGATTACACTGTGCACTGCCACTTTGGTTATACGTCAAGGCAAATACTCGACCACCCTGACACTGACCTCCATTGCCACCATTATCACCACCTCCACCATTACCACGTGGCCCAGTACAATCCCTAGCAATATGACCCATCTGTCCACACAAAAAGCATGCACCTGTGAGTCTATGGCACTGCCTCCCCGGATGATTTGCCCCACAAGTAGCACAAGGAGCTATCGGAATGAGATTTGGGTTACCCCCACCAGCTAGTCCTGGATAACGACCCTGATTTTTCCCTAACGACGATTATGCCCTCGGCCGACGATTCTGTCCCATACCAAGGTTCTTTGAAGGTGACGATTTTGCCCTTGCGAGGCATCCGCTAATAACCCTCGATTCGATCATCGCCACGCCCGCTCGCCGACCGCCCACGATTTCTATTCCACTGACGACACTGACTTCTTCCATGCTGAAATGAAGTTTGACCCTGCTGGTCATCTCTGTCCCTCTTTCGACTCCCTTCCGGTTTAGAAGACTGAAAGTCCTGTCGCTCCATCTCAATATTCTTGGCAGCTTTGGCCACTGCTGACACATTTGCAAAGTTGGTGTTAATGAGATGTTGTCGATACCTATAATGAATCAGCCACTTGAACTTCTCTGCCTGTTCTGCTGCAGTCCCTGCAGAAGTTCCTGCAAATCTTGCCAATCTAGTGAACCTCGTCATGAAGTCCGTGATGGACTCATCATCTTTCTGTCGAATAGACAGATACTCTCTAGCATAGGCCTCTTTATCAGCAGCTGGGAAGTACTGCTGATAAAAGACCTCACAAAACTCAGCCCAATTAAGTGTCCCAACATATCCATCACCCTTTGTTACTTTCACCGCCTTCCACCACCTCTGTGCATCCCCTTCCAGCTTGTACACTGCAAGTAACACTTTCTTATTATCCGAACACCCCAACACATCAAAAATCTTCTCTTAGTGGGCAATCCAATTCTCTGCATCAATTCGAGTTGGAGCTGAACTGAATGCTTGTGGTTTCTGCTTCTGGAACCTCTCCAACCATACATACATCGCAACCCCCTGCTGATCATGACCATCCGCATTCCCTTCCACTTCATTTGCAGGTGGACCATTATTTCTCGGATTTTCCTGTTCTGGAATATATGGTGGCCCATTTCTTTGCGTTACTGTAACCTGTGCTGGCAATCGAGGTAAAGCTTGGTTCACCGCCTGATTCACCAAGGTAGCCAACTGAGCATTAATCTGATCATTAGGTTTCTCATTGGGCTGACCCTCACCTCTCCCCCTGTTGTTACCTCGCCTTCCAGCAACTCTAGTTGATCTTCGAGCCATCTAAGAAAGAGATCACGAATAGATAACGAAGCAAAATTAGAGATAGATTCGAATATAACTGATATGATAGCTAAACAAAAAATCAAACAGAACAAAAACCTAACCCAGAAGTCTACCCATAACTCACAGGTCAAACCTAAATAGGTTTTCTACAAGAAAGAACCTAAGCTCTGATACCAACTCTGTAACACCCCCTTTCCGAAATAGAAAAAGAGGTTACACAAAACTTAACAAAACTAACGAATATAACAAGGCTCTAAATCACAAAAGAATAATCTCAATGATTAAATGTCATAAGACAAACCATAATAAATACCACACTGGCTCAAACCACAATCTAAATAATTATTACAATTCTAAATAACTGACATATCAAACCTAAACAGAACATTTCTAACCCATTGGAATGGAGGGAGCTCTCATCACACTTGCCCTTGATCCCCCTGATTACCTGCCGGATGAAAAACACAGCATGAGGCAAATGCCCAGTACAGATATAGAATAAAAGAATGATGAAACGAAATAACTAACACAATTAAATGAAATGAGGTGAAATGAGCTGAAACAAAACGAACAAAACTAACACAACGAAATAATAGGCTAAATCAAATGGTTGGGTGTTATTTCATACCGAGCTCAAAATAAATAGTAATATACCTTGCCACATAGGCAAGTCAAATAATGCCACACAGGCAATCAAAATCATGCAACACATGCAATCACATCGATCAAGGCCAATCCAGGATCGTGTAAATCGTAAAGCGTGTTTGGCACAAACATCACCACTCCGCAGAACAAAACAGAACAGAAAACTAGGGTCGACCCATACGCCTCCCACAACAAAACACCAAATGGCCAACTCCCACTGGATCACAAAACGGAGACGCCGTGGACTGATCACATCGCCACGGAAGGTTTTATACCTCGGTGCCAAGAGGACATACCTGTGGTACCCCCACAGGTGGTTATAGCTCAAGTATACCTTACGGTATTCTAACAAAATATAATGTCACAACACATGCGACAAAATATCAACACAAAGGGGTTCTAACGTGTACATGTTAAATCGAACAAATCATCAACACAAGTCTCTAAAAATATAATAACATGTACATCACTACGAAAATTGAAATAAATATTAAACATGATAACCTAGTTCAAAGAGTACAAATATGAGTTCTAAATATCAATGCCCCAAAACGAAACTATCACATGGATTTGAAAAGGAACAGACATGCGAAACAATAACTAACTTCTAAACGAAAACAAAACGAACAAATCAAAATTAAAAGGATTATCGCTGAAGGAGTACGGAATCCGTACCTAGATTAAGTAATGTAATACCCAAAGTATATTCCAAAAACTCGTTTAGACTCCCCCTTCGCTCAATCTAAATAATTTAATAAAATTTTATTACAATCCAATCATTAATAACATAATACAATTAAATTTTATTATCAAAACTTTTATAACTATGTCGGTAAAATTAATTAATTCAAATTAATATACATAACATCAATTTAAATTACTAATTCCGTTTATAAGTTCATGGCCAAAAATTTAATAACATATAATAATATATATAACCTAAATTAACGAAACATACCTAAATTACCAAAATATAATATATATATATATATATATATATATATAAAGAAATTCATCTGCAGCAAGTGCTGCAAACCATTCCCACGCAACTGACACAAGGTATACTAACAATCCTTATTAATTATTCCAGCAGCTTTCGCATCAAGATCATTTCCTTTTTTTTTGTTAGGTTCTATATATATATATATATATATATATATATATATATATATATATATATATATATATATAATGGAGTATATGTGTATACACATTTCATGCTCTAAATAAATTACAACTTAGAAATCTGACCTGCTTCTTTTGTTTCTTCCGTTGGTTATTGCTATGATCTGACAATCACTTTCTTTCTCCTTCTCTCGTTAAGCGGCTGAGCTTCTTCTTTTTCTTTTCTCAATCAATTATTAGATATTAGGGTTTTACTTATTATTTATTAATTAATATATATTATTAACTCTCTAATTTTTAATAGGATTTTAAAATTACACAATTATAAATTAGATCCACTTAGTTTAAAGCCCAATTTGTACTAAATTAATTTATCCATCTCTTATTAATATTTATTATCCCACACAAATTAAATAGCTAGTTTGACCCAAAATAAATGACAAAATCCAATTAATATATTTTAAAACAAAGAAATTTTATTATTTAATATTTATTTTTATTTTTATTTTTCCCGGGTATTACATTGATGATACCCCGCGAAGCAATCAGCAAACCGTATTGAGCAGTATTGTCAATGAGAATGTGGATAAAGGGCACGGGAAAGCTATCTTAAAGGAAAGCTTTGTTTAGATCCCGGTAATCCACGCAAACTCGCACCTTTCCTCCTGGCCAGAAATGTAGACACCATGATAATGTCAGCTTGAAAATATTTCATAATTTCTTCTTTTACCTTTAAACTCCACTCAGGTTTCAATCATCTGAGCTTCTGCCTAACTGGCTTAAATCCGTCCTTAATGGGAAGGCGATGAAGGAAAATGTCAGTGGACAAACCCACCATATCTTCGTGAGACCATGCAAATACATCCTGGAATTGGGTTAGTAGCGTAACCATGTCATTCTGTTGGTTTGGGGTAAGGTCTGAACCAATCTGGATTAGCTTAGGACTTTCTAAGGTTCCAAGATTGAAAGAAGTGGTTTGGTCAAAGTTGGGTATAGGTTTGTCTGCGACCCATTCCTTAATCACCTGAGGTGTCTCAATGTTCTCTTGTATTTCCATCAAGTCTGAGTCCAACTTTGCATCAAAGTTATAGTCCTTGTGGAGAAAAGGCACCTCGTCAGCAAGTACATGCACATCTAAATTTAGAGTCCTGAAACAAAATATGCTTTCACTTAATATATGAAACTGTTTAATCATACAAAAGTGTTAGAATGTACTGATAAAATAGCTGCTAATACTGTATAGAAAAGTAAGCAATTAAAGTTATCTATAGGCTAGAGGGATTTTCTGCCCGTTTTACCCTCGTTGACCAATGCATGGAGTGCTGCTCCAATTGTCGAGGGCAAAGTCCTGATGGACTACAGTGATGGAGGGGCTGTCATCGTCCTCCTTTTTCCTAATGATAACCATAACATCTGGGCAATCATCGTCTGGGGTATATCTATTTGTATGTTCATCATGGATAATGATGCGTATGCCTGACATCATCAAGGCGATGCCATGTTTACGTTTCCGCTCCCTTTCTTCCACTTCGGGATCAGAAATCAGGACCTCTTTTGCTTTAAAGGGTACTGGTTTGGGAAACAGCATAACCATAACATGGGCTGGCACCTTTACAGGAGACTGTATCGGCTCATGAGGTGCAGATGGAGAAAATCGTCGTGTGGCGGAAGCTTGAGGAACCTGCTTGTGCTTATGAGGATTCCTGTGACTGGAACTGGCAGAATAGCCTAGTTCGGCTGTCCCATTTTGACTGGATACTTGAATAGGGTGCTTAATACCCTGTTGATTTTTACGAAGCCCTTGTCCAGGCTGATGACCCAATGACATCATTTCTTGAGTAGCCGACATAACCTCGGCAGAAATCTTGGGTACGAGAAGTGGCGCTCCAATAGGATGTTATTGCGTGTTACTCACTTGCAAAGTATAAAAACTGGCCGGCTCAACTTCTAAATTGAAGCTGATGATTGGTAGGTCTCTTTGTTCAGGACATTTCTACTCAACGCGTTAAAGCGACTAGGCCATTGTTGACAATGTATTTGAGTTGTTGATGTAGTGTAGAAGGAACGACTCCAGCCATGTGGATCCATGGTCTGCCCAATAGCAGGTTGTATCCTGAATCTATTTTGAGGACGTGAAAGGATACATTGAATGTATTTGGACCAATTTCAATTGGTAGCTCAATCTCTCCGACAGAATTTCGTCGGGATCCATCGAAAGCTTTGATAACCGTATGGCTACTTTGGATCCGTTTGAGATTGACGTTCATCTTTACCAAAGTGGGATAAGGACAGATATTTAGAGACGAACCTCCATCTATCAAAACTCCAGCTAACATATATCCAGAGGACAAAACTATAATGTGTAATGGCTTGCAATGACCGGTCCCTTCGGGCGGTATGTCATCATCAGTGAAGGATATCACATTGTTGTTAAAAATGTGATCAACCATATGTTGAAAATTTTCCACATCCACTGATTTTGGTAAGTATGCTTCTTCTAAAACCTTGAGTAAGATCTCCTTGTGATCCTCAGAAGAGAAAACCAAGTCCAGTATTGATATCTGATGTGGAGCTTCTCTTAAGCTTAAAACCACCTTGGCTTCATTATGGCCCATAGTGAGGAGGAATTTCTCAATCTTCTCAATGGGAATCTTCCCCTTTGCTTTGAAGGTGGGCTTCATCACCCTCTGAGGAAGATACATTGGATTTTCCTTCGACACTGTAGCAGTAGTATGAGACGTGGATCCTTCAGCTTCTCCATAATTCCATGGAACTTTGTGTAAGCTGACAAAAGGATACTGTGGTCTGAAAGGTAAAGAAATTGGCTCTAGTGCAGCCACTTTGAAAGTATTGTCAGCTCCTTTGAGTTGAATTGCTTGTATGGGAAATGGTTTGATGATCTCATCACCTCGTGGGATATAATCACTCTCGATCCCTTCCATTTGGTAGGACATGTATTTCTACTCTCAAGTAGCACAGTGTCATCGTCTGCCAATTGCAGGACACCGCTATCAATTAAATTTTGAATAAGGTGGCGGAGTGCCCAGCATTCTTTTGTGCTGTGACTGTGAGAATGTGAATGATATTGACAAACTCCCTCAGAGTTGATCCGTCTAGAACGAGGATTAATTGGAGGTAGAAGGGAGGTAATTCTTCCTTCATTGATTAGCATATGAAATATCTCCTCCATAGGTTGGCCTATGTATGTAAATACCCTTTGATTGACAAAATCCCGACGGGCTTTAGCATTTGCTCTTTTTGAAACCTTATCCTCCATAGGAAGGAGATAGGCATGCTCCTCGCTGATTAACTGGAGTGTGACTTGATGCTGATGGGTCACCAGTTCTGCCAATTGCTCAATTTACTTGCAAAGAGATTTCATCTTTCATTCCATAGCAAATTGAAACTTTGCGTAATCCAATTTGTCAACACCATCTTTGATGGTCTGGGATGATTCACCATTAAAACTAGAACTCTGTCCAGTGCTCCAACTAATCATGTTGACCTCTTCTTCTTTATGTTGAGGAAGAGGGTTGTCTCGCACATGAGGTTGATCAGGTTTGGTAATCATGATCTCACCGTTGTCTATCAAATCTTGGATCTTATGTTTCAAGGCCCAATAATCTTGAGTATCATGTCCAGGTGCCTCGACATGATAAGCACACTTCCGAGTAGCATTGAGACCCTCCCATTAGGGTTGGCTGGTGGAAGAAGACGTGTGATTTTCTTCTGAGTAGTCAGAAGAACAAGAATATTCTCGAGTGAGTCCCTTAAGGTTGTGAACGTTCGAGGGCGCTTTGCTTCTCCACTTTTAGGCAATGGAGGGTTTGAAGACTGTGCTTGGAAAGGGGAGTAGTTTCTCCTCTGTATAGGCATGTTCTGATTACCTTTTTGACCTTGTAGTATTAAGGAAACATCCTCCTCTTTCTTTTTATGGACCCTCCAAGGGTTATTTCCATAAAATCCGGACTAGATGTGCTCAGCAACTGCTTTAAGAGCGGCTAGGTCTTGAATCTTACCTGACTTCAATCCCATCTCAGCCATGTGACAACCCGAGAAATTAGACAATTTATTAAAATCTTAAATGATGAATTTAAGGTCAAATAATAGACCTAGATAGAAAATAAGTGTATGCGTTTGATATTTTTGGGAAGGAATTTTGAGGATTTCAAAATTCTGTGAAGGATTGTGGTGAATTATTCAGGATTAAGAGTATACGTGAATATGTTATGTGAATATGATATTATATGTGTACAGTATGTGGTTAAGGGTCAAGGGTTGACCAGATAAATTTTATCAGTGACAAACCCTAATATTATTGTCGAATATCGACGTTCAATTAGAAAACCCTAATGATTGATAAGAAGCCCTAGAAACCGGTTCTGAAACCCTAATTTTGGTTTTGAAGATTCGAAAACCTAATTCAGAAATTTAAAAACCTAATTTGGGAACTTAGCGGAGAATGATAATGCTTAAGTGCTATTAATTATAATATTAATTAGGGTAAAGCTTAATTAATTAGCAAACCCTAATTTCAAACTTTTGAATCCTAATTGTACGCCGGAAAACCCTAATTTAAAATCTGGGATTCCTAAACCCTAATTAGGAAACTCTAATCCTAATTAGTAAAACTTAATGTGATTGATAACATTTAATGTAATTAGTAATCACTAATTATATTTAATCATCTTAATTTTCTATCTTGAAAATCCTAAATTAAATTTTTTGGAAACTAATGATTTAAAACCTAAGGTTAGAACCTTAGGATTAAACCCTAAGGATTTGTGCAAATGTCAAGTATACCATTAAATTTAGAATACAAATAACAAAAATACCCTTTTTACATTTTTAATGAGATAACTTGTAAAATTCACCAACACCTTTAGTTGGTGACCTAATGTTGACTTTGTATATCCTACAAATCCAGCAAATCAGCCTATTTTGCAAGCAATCTCATCAATATGCAATGCATCTAAGTATTATATAAGTTATAAGAGAGAGAAAGTTACAAAACTTAGTAAAAAAAATTCCAAGCTCTTACCAACTCTCTCTCACACAAGAACCTCCGAAATCTTATAGTAGATCAGTCACTTAAACACCTCAAGCTCTTATTCATGAAGAGAACTTCTGTTATTCCATTCATTATTATTCTGTTGGAATAACCCGTAAAAATGGCATACCCTATACATAACCTGTATACGCGGCATACCCTATACTTGGTGAAATCCTTATATTATTCCATTCTTATTTATTCTGTTGGAATAACCTGCATACGCGGAATCCCCTATACTTGGTGATCTTCTTCTCATTATTCCATTCTTTATTATTACATTGGAATATCCTATACGTGTATTTTACAATCGGACCGGTTCCATTGTTTATTATTATTCAAATTTATTATTCTGTTGATCATCCTGCCTGCGCATTGTGAATTTCACCGACTCGTTCCGATTATTATTATTCATTTGAATAACTTTGTATCTGTGCGGCACCGCATGTATGGTGATTTCCTTTGTTATTCCATTCTTTATTATATCCAAATGGTTAAAACTTTGACTTCTATACTCCATGAAATTAGTAGAATATTCTTGATATTTGCGTTTCATCCAAAGATCTTTTCATGAAAATATTCTTCCGATCATTCTTGAATTTTACTCTACAAAACAAAGATCTTGTTGACAATTTGACGTTACTAATTCCTGGATAAAATAATTCTTGAACTTGTTTTATTGAATTATTATGTCATTGTCATCATCCTCATGTTATATTATGTTATCTTTAGCTTACGTGCATAGATGAACTTAGTATGATTATGACACAGGATCATTTGGTATAATCATGGCTTGTTATAAATGATGTGATAAAAGTCCTCAGTGGCCTGTAATGCAGTGATGGATAGTTTTTGGTATGATTATGACCAGGGGTGATTCGGTATAGTCATGACCATTGATAATTTGATGAAAATCCTTGACCGTGGTACATGGATGATTAGATATTGTGGTTTATTCATTAAACTGAGTCTTAGTGATAAAAATTTATGAAAACCTTTTAAAACCTAAAAGATAGTAGACTTTATTTTCTACTTGACTCTTTTAATGGATTGCATATTCATTGCAGCAGTTGAAACCGGTTGTCTATTGTATTTTATCGGTTTTAACATCATTTGAAGGCTAATGATAATTTATTCTGCATTATCTTAGTCATAATATTTCTTCTTGGGCTAGTTGAGTTCACCCTTTCTTTCACCGTTTCTCTTGAAATGAGAACATAGCCGGACGAGTCGAGGAGCGGAGTAATGGTCCGAGGATAGCATTAGTAGTCCTCACTATTCTGTGAAATAGTGTGATAATAGTTGTAATGAGGACTCCTTTTGAGTTTGTATAATATCTAGTAGACAATATTTGTACTCAAACTCACGCTTTATGTCGATTGTACCTACGCTTATATTAGTAAGTTGTATTTGAATTTATTTACCATGTAAGTGGCGACCCAAGATGGGTGACGATACCTAATTTTGGGGGTGTCACAACGGTTGGTATCGAGCTTAGGGATATGATCCCCAGGTGAGATGTGAGATAAGAACTAGGAGGGAGAGACGGGAATTCTTTTCGCTAGTATGACCTACCTAAATTTATTTGGTATTTAATTGGTTCAATCGTAGTATAAGGATAATATGTGATATGTTAATTAACCCTTGTTTTGTGACAGTGTTTGAGAATGGCATCTGAAAATGCTGAGATAAGCAATGAAACACATGAGAGTGTTGATTCAGCTCAAACAAAAGGTAACGACCAACAATACGATAATAATCATACAGGTGGCAACGACTATCAGAACAATGATAACCATCGTGGGGGAAATTATCATGCTAAGAATGGTAACCACTTCGGTGGTAATCATGGCAAAGATAATAGAAGTGGAAATTGCAAGAAGAGAAGGTCATTTAGCTCAATTTTGTTGTGCACCAAAGTCAAGTCTAGCTGGGACGGTGGCACCAAAGGTGGATATGGACAAAACAAAGGCGTTGGTTTTAGAAATAGCGTTTTTCATGACTTCTCAAAAAGCGAGTAAACCGAACGAAGTTAGCACGGGTTAGTTAATTATAAATTCTTGTGAAGTCTATACCTTATTAGATATTGGTTCTACCCATTCTTTTATCTCTTTTGCTTGCGTTCAACGTTTAAATTTGACAATAGAGAAGTTAGACTTTGACCTATCGGTTGAAACTCCGTTAGGAGAAACCTTCATTTCATATGCTATCCAAGTCCTGGATGAGAATAACAATTTTGAATGATATTTCTATCATTAATAAATTTCTTGACGTATTCTTGAAGACTTCCTAGCCTACCCTAGAGCATGAAATCGAATTTTGTATTGACCCCAGTACAAAAACTCATTTCTTAAAACCTCAAATATTTCATCAACTAAAAGGATCGGGTTTACGTTGATTATGAGGAGAGTCATAATAAAAGTATTGGACTGATGAAAATCATGGGTATATGAAGTATTAGTAAGTGTTATGATAAGTTATGTTACTTATTATGAGAAAACATGAAAGTTTCCTAGAAATCACAAAGGGTTGAAAAATCAGATTTTGGTAAAAACGTAACATGAAATTCAATTGACCATATCTTCTAATATATTTTGAATTTTTGAGTGTGGTCAAGTCCTAGAGTTAGATCTATAAGTCTTATAACTTATCCAAGTGGAATCACTGGAAAAAGTGTTGTAGATTTTCGTATGGACTGATTTTAACAAAGGAGGTAAAAGTCGTAAAACTAAAAAAAAGCTCTCGTCCAGATTTTTAAAAGGGCATTTTCGTCCACTTAATTTATGAGAAAAATTCTGGCCTTTTTGGGAAATGAAAGTATATGGTATAAGATAACTCCTGTCCAAAAATGAGCTCATTCTGACTTAAAATGAGCAAGTTATGACCATTTCAATATTTAGGTTTTTCCGACGAAAAATGCTATAATTGGAGTTCTATAACTCCGATGACCATGAAATTTACACTGGAAGCTCACATTAACATATGTAAGGTCCTGCCAAGATTTGGGAATTTCTGGAGTTAAACATGAGGTAGCTAATTTCTTAAGGAATTAATTAGAAATTGATTTTTGAAAAATAGTAAATGAATTTTAAAAATTCCGAGAAAAATATATTTTCATTATGGGACTATATTATGCTAAATCCCAGAAAAGAAATATTTTTGGGACTGATTTGGTATTTTTCATGAAAATAGTTTAGTTACGAATATATGAGTTAAATATGTTATGTGAAGTAACAAAGTTGAAAATAGGATTTTATGGCTAGAGAATCCTATATAGAGTATATGCATATTTTTTTTTTGAGGATTTGATAATTGGTGATGATATCTTATGAGTATGGCATTTTGAATGATTAAATGCATTATATGGTAAAGCGTAAAACAATTGAGATAAATTGTTTATAAATTTAAGAAGTGATTAAAATATTGTTATAATATTAATGATATTAGATTATGAGATTATTAAGTGATTGATAACATGGGGATATTCTTGAATCCTCGGATAAATTATATTATAAATGTTTAATATTTATCCTTTATCTCATTTGATTGATTCTTTATATCATTATCCTCATGTTTATATTATGTTGAAAGTCATCTACGTGGCAGTAGGTGCATAGATGGACTTGGTATGATTATGACCGAGGATTGTTCGGTATAATCATAACCGTAATTGAAAACACGATTATCTTTGGTCAGTAGTGCATGGATAATTTGTGGTCGTGATACTAATGAATACACAATTATCTTTGGTAGTAGTGCATGGATAATTTGTGGTCGTGATACTAATGAATACACGATTATCTTTGGTAGTAGTGCATGGATAATTTGTGGTCGTGATACTAATGAATATCCTTGGCCCAGAAGTGCATGGATGATTCGATGATATGGATTAATTATTGAAATTTGAGTCTCGTGAATGAAATATTAATTCATGGATGTGGTAAAAGTCATCTTTGGTAGTAGTGCATTGATGGACTTCAGTATGATTATGACCGAGGATTATTTGGTATAATCATGATAGTAATTAAAAACACGAATATCCTCGCCAAGAGTGCATGGATAATTCGTGGTCGTGATACTATTAAAATCGAGTCTCAAAGATTATTGGTTTTATAACAGTATATCTTTGGCTGTAGTGCAAAGATGAATTGTTAATGAATATCTTTGGCAGGATTGCAAAGATGAATTTAATGTTTTCAACGATAAAGGTATTCAAGGTATCCTCACCTCTTTATCATACCAGGTACGTACCCTAATTTCGAGGGCAAAATTTCATAAGGAGGGGAGATTGTGAGACCCCGAATTTTATGAAATAAAAGTGTTCAATTTTTCTATTTTGGTGAATAGTTAAATTGATAAAAGTTTAAAGTTAAGGGTCATATTTGAAAATTTTCAAAGTAGACAAGTTGTCATAAAATACCGAGTTACTATTCACGGCTTACTATTCACCGAAATTACTATTCACTTTAGTATTGTTCACTCGAGTATTTGGGACACTTTTTGTGTCGGAGTTACTATTTACGAGTTACTATTCACGGGTTACTATTCACCGAAATTACTATTCACTCTAGTATTATTCACTCGAGTATTTGGGAAACTTTTTGTGTCGGAGTACTATTCACGAGTTACTATTCACCCGAACAAAATATTTTATGAAAATAACGGCGGAAGTTTTACCATTGATACTGTTGAACTACTCGGTAGTAAAAGTACAGTAATACGTGTGGTTACATAGTAGCACACGGTATTGATTATTGATATTTATGTGAGGAGTCACTCAGTTTGATTCCATTATTGTCGATTAATAATATGAATTATTATAACGATGATGACGTTTTGTTTTATTCGTATTATTAACGTAATAAAACAAAACATCTTTTTATATAAAATAGAAAGTGATAATGACGTTTTGTTTTATTCGTAATAAAACAGAAACATCTTTTTATATAAAATAGAATACTTTATTAAAGTTATTCTATAAATAGAATATATTATATTTTATTATGCATAGTTTTGCATAGTATTTTGCATAGTGTTGCATAGTGTTTGCATAGTAGAATATTTTTATATAAATAGAATATATTATATTTTATTTAATAGATTTTGCTTTAAATATGGACCGTCAGATTAAAGTAAATCAATCTGGACCGTTCATGGATTAATTACTATGCATTCTATTTTCCTATAAATAGAAGCTCATTCCTTCATTATTTTCTTACGAATTCACTGAAACTCTAGAGAGGGAAACTATAGAGAGAAAGAAGAAAAGTATTCTGCTACTTCACTTTGCCAATATTCAGTTCTTCTAAGGTAGAGAATATTATTTGTTGTACCCGTAAGGGTGTTATTCTTTCTTATTCATGAAGAGAACTTCATTATTCCATTCATTATTATTCGTTGGAATAACTCGTAAAAGTGGCATACCCTATACATAACCTCAGATACGCCAGCATACCCTATACTTGGTGAAATCCTTATATTATTCCATTCTTATTTATTCATTGGAATAACTCAGATATCTGCTGGAATCCCTATACTTGGTGATCTTCTTCCGTTATTCTATTCTTTATTATTACATTGGAATATCTTGTCATGTGTTTTACACCGACTGGTTCCATTGTTTATTATTCCGCATTTATTATTACATTGGAATATCCATGCGTGTGTTTTACACCTACCAGTTCCATTGTTTATTATTATTCACATTTATTATTCATTGGATCATCCTCGCTTGTGAATTTCACGACTTTCGGTTCCGTTATTATTATTACATTGGAATAACTTTTATACAAGTATCGCAGCATGCACGGTGATTTCCTTTGTTATTCCATTCTTTATTATACCCAGGTGGTTAAAACTTTGACTTCTATACTCCATGAAATTAGTAGAATATTCTTGATATTTGCGTTTCATCCAAAGATCTTTTCATGAAAATATTCTTCCGATCATTCTTGAATTTTACTCTACAAAAACAAGATCTTGTTGACAATTTGGATGTTACTAATTCTGGATAAAATAATTCTTGAACTTGTTTTATTGAATTATTATGTCATTGTCATCATCCTCATGTTATATTATGTTATCTTTGCTTACGTGCATAGATGAACTTAGTATGATTATGACCAGGGATCATTCGGTATAATCATGGCTTGTTATAAATGATGTGATAAAAGTCCTCAGTGGCCTGTAATGCAGTGATGGATAGTTTTTGGTATGATTATGACCAGGGGTGATTCGGTATAGATAGTCGCGACCATTGATAATTTGATGAAAATCCTTGACCGTGGTACAGGGATGATTAGATATTGTGGTTTATTCATTAAACTGAGTCTTAGTGATAAAAATTTATGAAAACCTTTTAAAACCTAAAAGATAGTAGACTTTATTTTCTACTTGACTCTTTTAATGGATTGCATATTCCGCTTCTGATTAAACCGGTTGTCTATTGTATTTTATCGCTTTAACATCATTGAAGGCTAATGATAATTTATTCTCGCATTATCTTAGTCATAATATTTCTTCTTGGGCTAGTTGAGCTCACCTTTTCTTTCACCGTTCTCTTCGTGAAATGAGAACATAACCGGGACGAGCCTGGAACGGAGTAATGGTCCGGAGGATAGCATTAGTAGTCCTCACTATTCGTGAAATAGTGTGATAATAGTTGTAATGAGGACTCCTTTTGAGTTTGTATAATATCTAGTAGACAATATTTGTATTCAAACTCACGCTTTATGTCGATTGTACACAGCGCTTATATTAGTAAGTTGTATTTGAATTTATGTACCATGTAAGTGGCGACCCAAGATGGGTGACGATACCTAATTTTAGGGGCGCCACACCTATAAAGTTGGGAATGGAAATTTCTTCACTCTGGTTTGACCCGTGGTTGAATGGGCAACCCTTAAACCCTCTCCATCTCTGCTCTCCAACTCCGTAATCCCTATTAATGCGCCGAATTTCTACATCATTTACATGGGTGCATGGGCTTTGCCTTCCAAAGAATCATCATGATGTGCGGCAATTATTGCATCTTTGTTTTCATCTCTTCCTAATCCTTCCGATGTTTGAGGACTTGATTCTTTGGGACAACCCAAGCGTGAAACATATCAAAGATTCCACTATCTCGGGAATCTATTTGCTTGCAGGTTCAAAAAGTCCCATGGGCTAATTTGCTATGGTTCCCCTCCATATCCCCCGATTCTCCTTTACCCTGTGGCTTGCTCTTCGGCACAGATTACCCAAAAATGATAGGTTCTCTGCTTACCATAGCTTCCGACCTATGAATTTCCCTTTCTGTGAAAATCATGCTGAGACCTTCTCTCATTTGTTCTTTGATTGTCCCTATTCTACTTCAGTTCTCTCCTCTGTTCTTGCCTTCGGAGTCTGGGCCAATGCTCTAAGGAGCTGGGATAGTCTGGTGGATTATATCATTCATTTTAAAGGGAATACAATTGATTCGATATCTTAAAAGTGGTCTTTTCCACCACAGCCACAAACTTTGGGCGCTTAGAACTCAATTATTCATAAAAATGCCAAATTGCCTATGAGTGTTTTGGCTAGGGAGATTATAAATATCACTAAGTCAAGGCTATCTTCTTCCCCCAAATTTCTCAAGGCTGCGCAGAGTAGGCTTGACCTCAGTATTTGGATGTGAGACATGCTATGGTCTGTTTCATGGTTCTGGTTTGGTCTCTTCAGAAGTCGTTTTGTTAATCTTGTAAATTCTCGAAAAACTTAGCTTCCATGGCGGTTCGGCGATTTAAACTTCCATGGCGATTCTACCTCTTCATTGGTTTGGTTCACTATTGCTTCATCGTTATGGGTTCAAGAGCATCTTGATTCGATCTTGGGTTCGGCTTTGTGGCGATAAAGGATCAATGGCATCCGGCTTGGCATCTTGGCTCGGCTTCGGGGTTCTACCTCTTATCTTTGGGACGCTGGGGGATGCTGGTTTCGGCTTCGGGGTTTCGGCTTCGGGGTTTGGTATATATGGTTCGGCCCTCTCCTACTGGCTCTCGTAGTTCTTCCTATGCTTCAGCATCCTCTTCGGCTACTGCAATGCAGTTCGGTTCAGTCTTCACCCCCATTCATTTGGATGCTTGGATTCAACTGATAGGTTGTCTAAGTTGTTTAAGTTTTCATGCTTGTATTTACTATTGTCCTGCTTAGTAACACTTTGTTCTTTCATTTGGCTTGGTTATTAGTCTTTTGTTGTCCATTTTGGGGGTTGTCCCATGTGGTTCTATCAAAAGCTTCTGGGGTATGCCCTTAGCGATTGTTTTATCTCTTTCTTTTTCAATATACAAACAAACTTAGCGGGAAAAAAAGAAGAAGATAATTTATTCTGCATTATCTTAGCAATAATATTTCTTGCTGGGCTAGTTAAGCTCACCCTTTCTTTCACTGTTCTCTTCAGGAAATGAGAACGTAGCTGGGACGAGTCGGGGAACGGAGTGACAATAAATATAATGAGGACATATTCTGAGAGTGGATATTGTCTAGAAGACAGTATTTGTATTTAAACTCACAGCTCTCTTGTTGAATAATTAAGATTGTATTTATATTTTGTACCATGTATTTGACGACTCAGAATAGGTGATGTATACCTATTTTGGGGGCATCACAAAAAATGCTATAACCGGAGTTCTATAACTCCGATGACCATGAATGTAAACTGGAAGATCACGTTAACATGTGTAAGATCCCACCAAGATTTGGAAATTTCTGGAGTTAAACTTGAGGTAGCTAATTTCTTAAGGAAATAATTAGAAATTGATTTTTGAAAAATAGTAAATGAATTTTAAAAATTCCGAGAAAAATATATGTTCAATAGGGGACTATATTCTGCTAAATTCCAGAAAAGAAATATTTTTAGGACTGATTTGGTATTTTTCATGAAAATGCACTAGTTATGAGTATATGAGTTAAATATGTTATTTGAAGTAACAAAGTTGGAAAATAGGATTTTATGGCTTGAAAATCCTATATAAGGTATATGCATATTTTTGATGAGGGATTTAATCATTGGTGATGAAATTTTATGAGTATGACATTTTTGAATGATTAAATGCATTATTTGAAAAAATGTAAACAATTGAAATAAATTGTTTATAAGTTTAAGAAGTGATTAAAATATTGTTATAATATTAGATTATGAGTTTATTAAATGAATGATAATATCCTTGGCCGTAGTGCAGGGATGACTCGATGATGTGGTTTATTTATTAAGCTGAGTCTCAACATTATTGGTTTTACAGTTGTATATCTTTGGCCTGTAGTGCAAAGATGGATCGTTGGTTATTAGTTTTATTTGTATATCTTTGGCTCAGTAGTGCAAAGATGAAACAAGTGTGTTATTGGTTATCTGATTTGTATATCTTTGACCGTAGTGCAAAGATGAATTTGTGAGTATGATTATGAGCAGGAATTGTGATTTGGTATAACCATGATTTTTGATGTTTCAGGTGAAGATAAGTGATGAAAATTATCTTCGTCCTGGGTGCGAAAAGGAAATTTAGAATCACAATTATGATTATAAGTTATTCATATAATTGTGGACAGGAATTGTTGATTGATGTTACAGGGGTAAAACATTATTGGTGGACTTTTAACATGGAGAAGATAATAGACCTGATGGTCTATTTGACTCTTTTAATGGATTGCTCGTTCCGCTGCAACTATGGTTGAAAAGTTTTATCATCTACCTTATGTTCTAAATCTCTGATTTATTATTAACAAAAACTATTGATACTTAAATTATCTTTAGTCATGATATTCTTTACTGGTCTAGTTGTGCTCACCCTTTTGCTTCATAATTCCTTTCAGGTAATAAGAGTGTAGCTGGGTCGAGTGGGGATAATAGGGAAATAGTGTGATGGTCCAAGACTGTCGAAGTTTCTCAATACATTATAAAACGGCATGACATGCAACAGATAATTGTATTGAGGACCTAAGATAAGTGTGTCGTATTGTATACGTCATTTGATATTTAATTTTGGTGAACCGAATAGGGTGAGGCGAACCCAACTTTGGAAGGGTGTTTTGTCACTATCATACAAGATGTCTATTGACATACAACCTCGTGTTATCATAAAATGTATTGTGTGCATCCACTTGCCGAGTATATCTACGAGCACTACTACCTATATGATCTTGGAGTTTATTTGAAATATAATTTTCACTTGGAGACAGTGGAGATAGTTATATGTCAAGAGAAGACTCACCATTGGAAGGAACATGATAGTAATCTTCTCATTTTTTTTGGGGGTCTATTGGGTCAACCAAGGATAATTCTCTGGACATATGATATCTATCATAACTTATATTCATGGGCTCCTATGTACGAAGGTTTACTTGAGCACTTCCCAAAGATTTTAATTTCTAAAACAGTTTTTGACTGTACCTTTATGTAACGTACCATTGTATGGTTGTGGTCGAGGCACCATGAGAGTTACATACATTTGTATTAAAACTCATATATACATGTCGTCGTATTTTGCACGACAGTTGTATAAATGAAGTTGTAAATGATTTTTATAGTTTATTTTCTGGCGACTCAAGATGGGTGATATATACCTATTTTGGGGGCGTCACATTTGGTATCTGAGCTTAGGGATATGGTAGCTGGCGGAGATATGAGTCTAGAACTAGGAGGGGAGGGACGAGTAATATACTTCGTTAGTGTGTGACTTACCTAAGCTGAAATTGTTTACTTGATAAATTGACAAATTATGATATGTCAATTAACCTTTGTTTTGAAGTATATTCTAGAATGATGTCTGAAACCCAGGAGATGAGCAATGGGAAAATCATGATAGAGAGGAAATAACTGGAAAGGTACAATCCGAAAAGAAAGCAAGGTATTCTCATCTCTTCGAAATACCAGGTACGTACATAAATTTTGAGGGCAAAATTTCATAAGGAGGGGAGATTGTGAGACCCCGAATTTTATGAAATAAAAGTATTCAATTTTTCTATTTTGGTGAATAGTTAAATTGATAAAAGTATAAAGTTAAGGGTAATATGTGAAATTTTTGCAAAGTAACCAAGGTTATATAAAATATTCTTTTTATCGGAGAATATCCGTACGATGGTACAATCATTGGTGGACCCCACAACGTAATTATTGTCGGATTGAGAAAATGACAAAAATATTTTTATAAAAATAACGGCGGAAGTTTTACCGTTAAAACTGTTGAACTATTCGGTAGTAAAAGTACGAAGAATCTGGCATTGGTTGCATAGTAGCACACAAATATTTGATTATTAATGCTTACGTGATAAGTCACCGGTTTTATTTTATTAGTATTATTAATGTAATAAAATAGAAAAGCTTTTTATATAAAATGTAATACTTTTATAAAGTTATTCTATAAATAGAATATATTATATTCTATTATGCATAGTGTTTTGCATAGTAAAATCTTTTTATATAAAATAGAATACTTTTATAAAGTTATTCTATAAATATAATATATTATATTTTATTATGCATAGTGTTGCATAAATGCTCGCATAGTGTTTTGCATAGTAAAATCTTTTTATATAAAACATGATACTTTTATAAAGTTATTCGTTTTATTAGATTATAAATAGAATATATTATATTTTATTTAAAAGATTTTGCTTTAAATATGGATCGTCCGATTAAAGGTAAATCAATCTGGACCATTCATGAAATAGTTACTATGCAGTCCATTCTTCTATAAATAGAAGCTCATTCCTTCATTATTTCTTACGAATTCACTAAAACTCTAGAGAGAGAAACTATAGAGAGAGTTCTTCTTCTATAATCTTGAGCGTATTTTTATAGAGTTTAAGAAAGCTTTGAGTACGGTACAAGTTTTCTTCGAGTGTATCCTCGCCCTACCAGTCGGAATACTCTTCTTTTAAAGGTAAGGGATATTATTTATTGTACTCGTAAGGGATATTATTTGTTGTACTCGTAAGGGGTATTATTTCTTTCGTATTCATGAAAAGAACTTCTGTTATTCCATTCTTTATTATTTTGTTGGAATAACCTATATACACGGGCTACCCTATACATGGTGAAATTCTTTTGTTATTCCATTCCTTATTATTATGTTGGAATAACCAGTTTATGCGAAGTACCGCATACATGGTGAAATTCTTCCATTATTTCATTCTTTACTATTCTGTCGGAATATCCTGTCTGTGCGTTTTACGCCGGACCTGCTTCCATTATTTATTATTCCGCATTTATTATTCTGTCGAAATATCCTGTCTGTGCGTTTACGCCGGACCTGCTTTCATTATTTATTATTCTGTTGGGAATAACTTATTTGTGCGGTCTCTATCGCATGCATGGTGAATTCTTCTGTTATTCCATTCTTTATTATTCTGTTGGAATAACCTGTCTATGTGGATTACCACATGGTGAATGATCCTTTATATTCATTCCTTATTAAATTGTGAAAATGATCTGGTTACGTTGATTATGATGAGAGTCTTAATAAAAGCTTTGGACTGATGAAAATCATGGGTATATGAAGTATTAGTAAGTGTTATGATGAGTTATGTTGGTTATTATGTGAAAACATGAAAGTTTCTTAGAAATCACAAAGGGTTGAAAATCAGATTTTGGTGAAAATGGAACATGAAAATTCAATTGACTATATCTCCTATTATATTTTGAATTTTTGAGTGTGGTCAAGTTCTAGAGTTAGATCTATGAGTTTTGTAGCATCTCCAAGTAGAATCACTGGAAAATGTGTTGTAGATTTTCGTGTGGACTGATTTTAGCAAAGGAGTCAAAAGCTGGAAATTACCAAAATGCTACTGTCCAGATTTTAGAAGGGCTGTTTCAGCCACTTAATTTGTGAGAAAAATTCTGGCCTTTTGGGACATGAAAGTATATGGTATAAATAACCTCCTGTCCAAAAATGAGCTCATTCCGACTTAAAATGAGCAAGTTATGACCATTTTAATATTTAGCTTTTTTCGACGAAAAACGCTATAACCGGAGTTCTATAACTCCGATATCCATGAAATTTAAACTGGAAGATCACGTTAACATGTGTAAGATCCTGCCAAGATTTGGAAATTTCTGGAGTTAAACTTGAGGGAACTAATTTCTTAAGGAATTAATTAGAAATTGATTTTTGAAAAATAGTAAATGAATTTTAAAAATTCCGAGAAAAATATATGTTCAATATGGGACTATATTCTGCTAAATCCCTGAAAAGAAATATTTTTAGGACTGATTTGGCATTTTTCATGAAAATGCACTAGTTATGACTATATGAGTTAAATATATTATGTGAAGTAACAAAGTTGAAAAATATGATTTTATGGCTTAGAAATCCTATATAAGGTATATGAATATTTTTGATGAGGGATTTAATCATTGGTGATGAAATTTTATGAGTATGACATTTTTGAATGATTAAATGCATTATTTGAAAATGTAAACAATTAAAATTAATTGTTTATAAGTTTAAGAAATGATTAAAATATTGTTATAATATTAGATTATGAGTTTATTAAGTGATTGATAATATTTGGATAAATTTAAAGTCTTTTAATATATATCCTTGTTTTTGTTTGATTAATGCTTATATCATTGTCATCATTCTCATGTTTATATTATGTTGAAAGTCATCTATGGCCTGTAGTGCATAGATGGATTTGGTATGATTATGACCAGGGATTATTCGGTATAATCATGACCGTAATGTTACAAATGATGTGGAAAAAGTCCTCATTGGCCCGTAGTGCATTGATGGACAGTTTTTGGTATGGTTATGGCTATGGATTTTCTTCGGCCAAGAGTGCAAAGATGAATTGTTTTATGGCATGATCAGGACCGTTGATGAAAACGCGACTATCTTTGGCCTGTAGTGCATAGATAATTCCTGGTCGTGATATTAACGAATATCCTCGGCCTCATAGTGCGAGGATGATTCGATGATGTGGATTAATTATTGAAATTTGAGTCTCAAAGAATGAAATATTAATTCATGGATGTGATTTAATGAATATCCTTGGTCGTAGTGTGGGATGACTCGATGATGTGGTTTATTTATTAAGTCGAGTCTCAACATTATTGGTTTTATATTTGTATATCTTTGGCTTCGTAGTGCAAAGATGGATTTGTTGGTTATTAGTTTTATAGTTGTATATCTTTGGCCTGTAGTGCAAAAGATGAACTGCTTGTTATTGGTTATATAGCATTTTGTATATCTTTGGTAGTAGTGCAAAGATGAATTTATAGTATGATTATGAAAGCAGAATTGTGATTTGGTATAACCATGATTTTTGATATTTCGTGAAGATAAGTGATGAAAATTATCTTCGCTCAAAAGTCTTAAAAAGGAAATTCGAATCACAATTATGATTATGAGTTATTCATATAATTGTGGGCGAGGAATTGTTGATTGATGTTACTGTGGGTAAACATTATTGGTGGACTTTTAACATGGAGAAGATAATAGACCTGATGGTCTATTTGACTCTTTTAATGGATTGCTCGTTCCGCTGCAACTATGGTTGAAAAGTTTTATCATCTACCATATGTTCTAAATATCTGATTTATTATTTACAAAAACTATTGATATTTAAATTATCTTTAGTCATGATATTCTTTATTGGGCTAGTTGTGCTCACCCTTTTGCTTCACAATTCCTTTCAGGTAATAAGAGTGTAGCTGGGTCGAGCGGGGATAACAGGGAAATAGTGTGATGGTCCGAGACTGTCGATGTTTCTCAATACATTATAAAAATGCATGACATGCAACAGATAATTGTATTGAGGACCTAAGATAAGTGTGTCGTATTGTATACGTCATTTGATATTTAATTTTGGTGAACCGAATAGGGTGAGGCGAACCCAACTTTGGAAGGGTGTTTTGTCACTATCATACAAGATGTCTAATGACATACAGCCTGGTGTTATCATAAAACAGGGTTGTGTACATCCACTTGCTGAGTATATCTACGAGCACTACCTATATGATCTTGGAGTTTATTTGAAATATAATTTTCACTTGGAGACAGTGGAGGTAGTTATATGTCAAGAGAAGACTCACCATTGGAAGGAACATGATAGTAATCTTCTCGTTTTTCATTGGGGTCTATTGGATCAACCAAGGATAATTCTCTGGACATATGATATCTATCATAACTTAGATTCATGGCCACCTATGTACGAAGGTTTCCTTGAGCAATTCCCAAAGATTTTAATTTCTAAAACAGTTTTTGACTGTACCTTTATGTAACATACCATTGTATGGTTGTGGTCGAGGCACCATGAGAGTTACATACATTTGTATTAAAACTCACATATACATGTCATCGTATTTTACACGACAGTTGTATAAATGAAGTTGTAAATGATTTTTATAGTGTATTTTCTGGCGACTCAAGATGGGTGATGTATACCTGTTTTGGGGGTGTCACGCTAACCCTATTTGATCTTGTTTAGTAAGAAAGATTTGGTGTTTATGTGTTTATATAGGTTCTTGGTGATGTTTTATAATGATTTATGGGTGATATGCCATAGATCCATAGCCTCAAAGTGGGTAAAAGTTGAGTTTTTCAAAATCTGTTCTTGAGTTTGAAACATGGTCTGACAAGAAATGTCAGTGGCTGCAGATCTTATTATGTTCATTCTTTGTAATGTTTTATGTGTTAGATCTATAGTTGGATATGTGATCTTTGATCTGGGACAGGAATTATAGTCATTAGATGTCTGGATTTGAAGTTATAAGCAGTTAAAACCCGTTGACCGGGCATGACCAGGTGAATTATGGGTAACCCAAAATTCAAATTCCATTGTCTGACAATATTTTGAAAGGCTTTGATCTGTTGTATGTTAATCCATTTGTTGATGTTAGGATAACCAATCTGTAGTATGATATGTGGACTTGAGATTTATACCTTTAGATCTCTTAAATAACAAACCTGTGGGATTTTATAGATGGTCAAACTAGGCCAGCCGAACTGATTTTATGTTTATGGGAAACCCAGAATTGGGATGAACAAGGTTTCTGACCATGTTTGACCAGATCTTATCGTCGTCTCGAAGTACGTGCACTCGTGCACTGTAATGTCCGCTCGAACTTGCAGAACTTCAAACCGAGCATCCGAACGAGGTGTACAAGACCTTCTTCGAACTGCTTTTGTCGAGAGTTATGCAATGACATGGGATTAGAGGTTTTACGAAGTCATGAAGAGGGGACCATGCCCATGGTCTTCAAGCTTCAAATTCTATCCGGCATGCTGTCACGCGTAATAGTCACTCGAGATTGGAACTCCTTAGTTCTTGTGGGACATTGTTGTGTAGCAATGTATGTATGAAGTGTTGAGACGGCGCGCAGGGGTTGAGGTGGCAAGATGACATTTTGACTCCTCACCGGGGTTATCTCCAGTTTGGGCTGATAGCAGACGTTACTCAGGGTTACATCTGAGATTGGACTGCTGTAAGTGTTTGAATTCTGCAAGGTCATCCAGTAGTGCTCTGCCTTCCGGTGTTAGCTCCGGGTCTTTGTATATTCGCCTCGGAGGAGGTCTGAGATTGAAGCTGATTGCATTTAAAATAAGCATTTCCGGAGTTATCGCCGGAACTGCAACAACATTCCTTGGGGTTATCTCCGAGGTTGGAATGGATACTCCCGGTGTATGTTCCGGGTTTGAGACTAAACTTCCGGTAGTATCCGAAATGGATGTGAGCTGTCATCCAAGGTTATCTCAGAAAGACGAATTTGCCCTCCTACAATGCCAGTAACAGGTGTGCAGAAAATTTTGAGTGTCTATAATTATTGTCAAGTCTTATTTTATTTAATTCTATGTATTTCGATTCTTAAATGCATAACTCCAAATAATACAAATTAGAAACTCCTTTCTATTATCATTTTGCCTTGGCCAATGACTACTAGGTTATCATTTATCGAATTACATATGACATTTCTCTTCTTTTACTAGAAGCGGTAGATTCTTTGTTGATTATTCATTATCTCCATGTACAACTTATTACACCCAAGCATACCCTTTGATATACTTTAAGGGTCTTAAGGAATATGTCAAAGTATAATTCATCATACACAAAATACTATGATGATCTCAAGTCTAAGGATCACTTGCACCACTATCACTACAGGAATTTCTATTGACAGACAAGTAAAACTCCATTAGGTATTTCTTAACGAGCCACGTTCAATGAACTTATTCTCCAATAAGCACCTACATACTCGCTTTAGTGTCTCCACACAAATGATCATGAGATCAATCATCCTCATCCAATGAGCAAGCAACGTATATACCTGTTGCCTCCATTTCGGTTTAACAAAATAGACTTTAACTCATGCAAATATACACGGCTTAACAAGTAGTACATAGTAAGAAAGCGTCGATCCCACGGAGAAAGGTGAATAAATCTAAACTATCATGCAATAACCTAATCACTATTTCTGTATGCTCAAATGATCATTCAACAATTAAATTTATATCTAAAATAATTATCAACACGAAAATACTAAATACTAAAGGAAGGTAATCAAATTGGAGATAAATGGGATCCTAATATCATTTAATGTTTTATCCAAAATGCATGCCTCATATTATGCCTAATTATTTAATACGGAAAGCTAGTCAAGAGCACATAAGTGAAACATAACCATCTTTCAATGAACTATGTCAAAATTACACAAAATCCACAATTGATAGAATTCATGTAAGCATCACAATTACCTAACCCACTATATGTCTATGTAAATTTATAACAATAATGATTTAAGCACAAGCTCCATTAATGACTACACATGGTGAACTGGTATATGTCTATCCGGGTCACGAATCACAAAACCTAATAAAAATAAGTCTCATGAACATATGCCAACATGGTTTAATCTATACTTATATTTCATTTTTCAATTCCATACAAGCAATTAGTGTGAATGGTGATCAAGCATTCAATCATTTAGCACAACCATGATGGGCATTCCAATATTAAACATACAGACTTCACATACTGGCATACAAATATGGACTACACATTAAAATCCATTAGAATCCCATAATGGAAGTTAGTTCATTTCTGAATCAACAGCCATTATGGGATTAAAGCAAAACATAGAAATAAACAATATAAACAAGAGATAAAAGAGAAATGAGGAATCAAATATGATAATCCTTACTGCAAAGTCTGATTCAAAGCTTATTCAAATCCACATTCATTAATAGAAGGAAAAATAATATATACAAGCAATCATTTAGAGAGAGAAGCTCAGAATAAGAGAGGAAATGCTATAAACTCTCTCTAGAGTCACAAACCCTAATAATAGTAATAAAAACTGAATAATCTATCTCTGGTAACCAACCAAATCGTCTAAAGATAGCCAACACGCTCTCACATTTCAAATTACAAAAGTCAGCATTTTAAAATAATTGTGATAGGTGCGGCCGCACGGTATTACACTGTGATTCGGGAGCAAGAGCGCAGTCTGTTCTACTGTCGAGTGCATGGAGCGGGTGCGCCATGTCCCTTTGTTAGTGAGGCGCGGCCGCGCGGTAGCCTGATTTGCCTCTGTAATTCCTCTGGCGCGGGCGCGCCATGACTAAGCTATATGGCGACGCGGCCGCGCTGCTGCTGCTTGCTGTCTGCTTGTATTTGTTGCTTCTGCTTCCTACTACTTTCTTCTTTTCTTCACTTCTTCACTTCTTTCTTCTTCTTTTAGCCACAACCAAGCTCTTTCTAGCTTTCCTCCTCACCTACTTGATCTCAGTTGCCATCTTCATTCTAGCTTAAGTCCACCATGCCAAGCCTTCAATGCTATTTCCATGCCTTAGGTTGCTTTAGGAGTTCCAGCTATGCACACTACAAAATAAACACCAAAAGAAAATAAAACATACCAAAAATACTTGAGTTGAGCAGAATTCCAGTGAGTTGGTAACCAATAAGTAGGTATAAAACCTACTTATAAAATATCCCCAAACTTGAACTATTGATTGCCCTCAAGCAATCAACGCAAAAATAACATAAAATAGATAATGCAACTACATGTTATGCAAACTACACCATCATGCAAGTGAGCCCCAAGATTTCCAGCTATATTAGAATTCTAATCAAATCTGCCTCAGAGAATTATCCAGATTCAAGAACAAAGTATCAAACTAAGCTACAAACATAACACCATACAATCAAATAATCCAACCCGCTATAAAGATGATGTGTGTGTGATGTGTTCACAAATAAGCTTGACAGAGGCAAAGATTATACATGATATACTTCTAATTAAGAAAGAAAATTGAAGTTCAAATCAAGAACTATGTATACAAATGAAACAACAACTACTCCAACACATCAATACAAACTAAGGTTCAACAATGGGTTTATTCTGCTTTATTTTTACTCACGAGGGCGATTTTCGCACTTTCCTGTAGTGTTTATTAATTTCTTTTCTTTTTCCAATGACGGTGCAATGCCTCATTCCATTAGGCTAACAGTGCTACCCCTTAGCGAGCTTTCAACTAACGACTCCCAGACCATAAAAGACCTTAGGGCGCTAGGTGTAAAGACAATCCCCTCGGGCATACTTGCTTAAGTAACAAAGGCCCCGAAACAAGACTAGCCATGGTAATTTTATATATATATATATATATTTTAATATATAGCAAGCATACCCATGTGTTCCCAAAGTTTGAGTATCTATGTTTTCATAGTCTATGTCCACTTCCTACACAATTCTATCTTTAAAATTAACATTTCCTACTCAGCAAGCAAACAAGTTATCCTTTTGCCAACAAGCAAACATGAACACTTATGTGCTAACCGATAACATCTAAACAACAAGTATGTATCAAATCATGTATAACATTATAACTAAGCTCAACTATAAACCAAATTCAAGAATCCATCAAATTTCTAAATTCATCATTGGCTAAACTAGAATTCCACTAGCTAGATATTTGGGATATGCAACTAAATAGTTAACTAAAACAAATAATAAGTAATAAAATGCAAAAAAAATTTGCACAATTAAACTAAACACATAAATATGCAAAAAATATACTAAACATGTAAATTAAACTACATGCTCTACACTACACTACTAAACACCCAATACCCCAAACTTATAATATTCATTGTCCCCAATGAATGAAGGTAAAGGGTTACGAGAACTCCCGTAATTTTTAGCATTACCACCCTCCTCGGGAGGTGAGTCTGGCGGTGGAAAAGGCATGGCTATCCCGAATTGAGGCCACTCTAGCATTTTTTCTTGTGGCGCAAAAGCCTCGGCTAATGACCGCGATAATCCATTTGCAAACGCCGAGAAATTATCATACATGGCATCCAATTTTCTCTTTAATCTTCTAAGGCGACGATCATCATTTTCTGCAATGGCATGAGCTGAAGTTCTTGCTTTAGTTGGCTGCGTGGGCTACGGTGATGGCACCGACGATGTGGCTGGAAGAATGAAACCTTTGCCCCTCGGATGTGGTGTGCCTCCTGCCCAATCCTCAAACTTAGCAATCGTGGCATGAGTGATGTCTTGTCTTGGATTTGCATTTGTTCATTGGCCCAAGTGACCCCCGCTCGTGCATATAAGTGAGCTACAACAGCTGCATGCGAGATGCTTCCTATGGTGTTTCCCCTCATGTAGCGTAACATATTTTGGTGTAGGAGGTGACCCACGTCTATATATATTGCATGTGACTATTCCCCATAAAATTATAGCCCACTCGATTGTGATATCATGCTGATGTGATGATGGCGTCAACTTTGCACAGATAAATAAATTC
Source organism: Panax quinquefolius (assembly GCA_020205615.1). Taxonomy (NCBI): domain Eukaryota; kingdom Viridiplantae; phylum Streptophyta; class Magnoliopsida; order Apiales; family Araliaceae; genus Panax; species Panax quinquefolius. Next base: position 86,870,370 of record CM035157.1, on the reverse strand, counting down.
CAGGCCTTGGAGTAGCGGTTAAGGGCTGAACTTGGAAAAATTTATAGGCTGGTTTGTGCCCAGTTTGTAATTCCACTGCATACTAGGCACGCACAAGTCAGCATCACCCTGTCTCGACTGGTCTCGAACTTGGTAGCCTCCACCCAGTTAGCACGTCCTGTAGGTGGGTCAGGTAGCTTGAAAACTTCTCGGATCGCCTGTGGGCGATAATCCACTTGAACCCCTCTAACAAAAGACAACCAACTCATGCTTTCTTTGGCGTTGGCATAAAACTCACGAACAATCCGCATGGGCACAGACATGGGGGTAGACACCACTCCAACCCAGTCTCTTTCCCGTATCATTTCCTAGAGCTATCCGTCTTGTCTCTCGGGTTTAAACCCTCACTCCTTCACAAATATTTTTGCAACTATTCTGTAATACTCCATCTGAGTATCTAGGCAGACTAATTTTGTGAGGTCGACTATGTCCTCACTTTGGTTGGTTGAAGATGATGACTCTGGATTGCGGGAACGTGCTCTCTTTGGTGCTATAGCAAATGATGAAGAAAACCCTAACTAAAGAGAGAACTTGACTGAAGAAAATACGCTCTATATCTAAAGACAACCCCCAAACATGGTATTTTCCACTACTCTAAAGAAACCATAGTTATTTCTCTATAATTGAATGGATGATAAGAAGAAGAGGTTGAACATGGGAAGGAGAACTGAATGCATAGAAATTGGTGGGGTGAGGAGTTTAAGTCTGCAGTGTTGATTGATGCGGCAAGGCTACCATATGCGCTTAACGCACTGATGTTAAGCATGTGAAGGGCGCGGATGCACTGCATGGACCGTAATGCAAAGAAGCCTGCTAAGAGGTCAGCGCGTATATTTGTATTATTCAATTATGTCTGCCATGCTTATTACCCTGTCCCCTGAAGTGAACTGATCTGCACTTGAAGTAGAAATAAGTAGCCAATGACACTATTCAGCTATCCTACATATAAAGCATTTACAAGTATGAGATATACCAATTCCCCAAAACAAAATATGTACTAAATAACATGTATGAATGAATATATATCCAAAAAAGCTCTATATGATATTTCTATAAAAAATGATATATGCATTCAGCTCTAACAAAACTTGTGTCAAAAATTTTATACTCTCAAGAATTAAACATGAAGATGGGAAATAAACATGACTTAGAAAGAATTAAACAAGAGAAGAGAATAGAAATAATGGGGTGCCTCCCATTGAGCACTAATTTATAGTCAATTAGCTTGACTATCTCTGCTCCAATCATGTAATAGAAAGAATTGAGGTGACCTTCTGCATGTCAACCTCACCACCAAAATAATGCTTAATCCGCTGTCCATTGACCTTGAAGGGCTAGTTTGGGAAAAATATCGATCGCACCATGTGTATATACCTTCTTTATAGTAAATCGCCCTGACCACCTTGACTTGAGCTTCCGTGGGAAGAGTTTGAGTCTAGAATTAAACAATAATACTCTTTGCCCCGGTTCAAACACCATTTCCATAATCTTGCGGTCATGTCATCTCTTCACCTTTTCCTTGTACAATTTAGAGTTCTTGTAGGCTTGCAATCTGAATTCGTCCAACTCATTGAGTTAGAGTAGACGTTTTTCTCTTGCAGCCTTCAAATCAAAATTTAGCTTCCTTATTGCCCAATATGCCTTATGTTCGAGCTCCATGGGAAGGTGACAAGCCTTTCCATATACAAGCTGAAATGGTGATATTCCCAACGGTGTCTTATAAGCAATCATGTAAGCCCATACATCATCATTTAGCTTCAATGATTAGTCCTTCCTTGTGGGATTCACAATCTTTTCTAGAATTCTTTTCACCTCACGATTCGATACCTCTGATTGACCATTAGTCTGGGGGTGGTAAGATGTAGTAATTTAATGACTCATCCCATACTTGGCCAACAGAGCTATGAACTGACGATTACAAAAATGGCTGCCCTCATCACTAATGATTGCCCTCGGAGTCCCAAACCTTGTGAAAATACTCCTTTGTAAAAACCTTAGAACCACCTTAGCATCATTAGTTGGAAGAGCTGCCACTTCTACCCACTTGGATACGTAGTCGACTGCCAATAAAATATATAGGGCCCTAATGATGAAATGAAGGGCCCTATGAAGTCTATCCCCCAAACATAGAAAATTTCCACCTCGAGGATTGTATTCAAGGGCATTTCATTTCTCTTGGATATGTTCCCTACTCTTTGACATATGTCACATTTCTGGACAAGACTATAAGCATCTTTGAAAATAGTTGTCCAGTAGAATCCTCCTTGTAAAACTCTAGCCGCTGTCTTTTCACCTCAATAGTGACCTCCATACAATGACGCGTGGCAATCCTGCAATATACCCTCTATCTCGCTATATGGGTGTAGACACTCTAAATTTTCTGCACTCATATTACTAACATTGCAGGAGGGTAGATTTGTTATTTGGAGATAACCCTGGAAGACAACTTACATCCATTCCGGATACTACCGGAAGTTCAGTTTCAACCCGGAACACAAACCGGGAACATCATATCAAACCCCGGAACACACACCGGGAATGTCATTTCCAATCTCAGAGATAACCCTGAGATATGCAGATCAAAAGACCAGCAACAACACCGGAGAGGACAGTTCTGTCTCGGCAATAACACCGTGACGCTCAGTTCCAGTCCCAAAGCTCATCCTTGGTGATAGCCCCAAGAGATGCCATTGCAGTTCCGGCGATAACCCCAAAAATGCTTGTTTTAAACATATGCAATCAGCTTCAACCCCAGACATCCTGTCGACGTACACACACCTCAGACCCGGAGTTAACAACGGGCAGACAGAAACATCCACAGATGACAGTGAGATAAACAAACAAGCAGCAGTCTAATCTCTGATGTAACCCTGAGCAACGTCTGTTTTTCGCTTAAACCGACGATAACCCCGGTGAGGAGTCACAATGTCATCTTACCATCTCAACAAGATGATATCGCAGCATACCAACAAGTAGTCCAATCTCAGCTGTAACCCTGAGCAACATTTACTTTCAACTCAAATCGACGATAACCCCGGCGAGGAGTCAAACGTCATCTTGTTCCTTCGACAATGGCACGTCGTCTCAACACTTCATACATACATCCAACAATGTCCCACAAGAACCGAGGATTGACAATCCCGAGTGACTATTAAATGTGACAGTACTTTGGATAGAATTTGAAGCTTGAAGACCATGAGCATAGACCCTTCTTCCTGACTTCGTACAACCTCTAATCCATGTCATTGTGTAACTCTCAACACAAGCGGTCCGAAGAAGGTCAGATATACCTCGTTCGGATGCTCGGATTGAAGTTCTGTAAGTTCGAGCGGACATTATAGTGCTCACGTACTACGAGACGATGGGACCCACGAGACTCAGATGCATCACGACGACCGTAGTATTATCATGCATGCCGCCGCAGTGTACCTGCGGCCATCCTTCTATATATACAAGCCTTGGGGTCAACCATTTGTGAAAAAGAGAGGGAAAAAGGAGAGGAAGCCCTGTCCATTTTACTCTGCATACACATCTTTTGAGTGTTTCCTAACTTTTAAACTCTAGTTAGCATATAGCTATCTTTTATCCGGCGGGAGCTGAGTAAACGTTTATCCATTTAAAGTCATAGAAGTCTACCTTGGCAGCCCACTGTAAGCCTTCTTATATTCTATAAAGCCTTCTTCTCATATTAGCACACACTGTTATACAAGTTGAGAGTCGTGCGAGTGTGTTTGCCCGGACTTCGGTCCGTGATTTTCATTTTTGTCTGTATATATATACTTATATATGTATATATATTTCATATACGGACTAACATTATCGAGTTATGCCTCGATTGAGCCTAGACTTCAGTCTGGAGCGTTTAATTGCTTATATATATATATATTTACATTTTTGTCCTGCCTGGAGTTTACTTCGTGGCAGTTGATCGCTTTTACAGCTTTATTTACATTTTGTCCTTTGGAGTTTACTTAAGTATGTTGATCATGTTTATATATATATATATATATATATATATATATATATATATAATTGCTTATTGCTTTCCCTACAAATTGTAGTATCATGTGAGCCTAGGAATCATGTTTTACAGTGTCTGAATTTCCTTGGATGGTCATTATGCGTTTATGAGGAGTTCTAAGATCGCCAGATATTATTTTCTCAAGAATGTTTCGCATCTCAAAATAAAAGCAAACAATAGAACATTTAGTAATAAAATGGAAGTATGAAAAGGTCTCAATTCCTATTGAGCATGTGGGTTTGAAAACCTCTTTTTTACAAAATGTCATTGCTATCATGTGGTTAAAACCTGAATTTTCTATAAATTCAAACCCTTTGTATATAGGTGGGAACAAGGCCTCGCACTACTTTCAAATAACTGCACATTGATCCACACACACACACACATTCATATAACAATTTCTTTGAAGAGTGGTAGTCACCGTGGTAACACGGATGTCGGGGGGTGCCTAACACCTTCCCTCCGCATAATCAAGCCCCCGGACCCAAAATGAATCTCGGTTTCACAAACCCGTCTAGCAGTGTCAAATCACTGGGTCAATGTGCAAACCTTTTTCGGTTGGGTTGGTGCAACCAGTTAAATACACTAATTGGCGACTCTTAAAGTCAAATCGTCGATATTATACATGTCGGACCTTTTTCACTTGTTTTTTCAAACAAATCTCACATTAACATGAGAACACCAAAGAATAAGTAACGAAAAGGGACACTCAAAAATCCCGACGTCGACAAGTGGCGACTCTGCTGGGGACTCCAGTAAGAGGGCTTAAGCCGCCATTACAAGCTTTTCAAAATTGTTATATACTTGTGTGTGAATGTTGCATTTACATTTCTGATGAATGTATACGAATGCATCTTAATTAACTGCACTGCTAAATATCTATCTATGATATTAGTGCTTCGCACATGTCATCATTTTGCATAAACGGTGAGACACGTTGTATGTGAATGTATGTTGTGTGGTCCCTCCACCAGAGGCTATCCTGTCTTGTTTGATTATCGGACTCGTGGGAAGAATAATTCCCGGGGCTCATGAAAGGCACCACTTAGATTCGCTCAGTTGAACGAATTTGGATTAACTTCCCGTCAAGTAGATTGCGATGATCCGGGAACCTTCATGCCAAAAAGCCGCGAGAGTAACCTAAAGATAGGTCACCTCTCGATAAACCAAACGCGAGGAAAGTCTCTTCATACTTTCCATTTTCAATTACTTGTAAAAGCATTTACTTGTAATTTTTATTCCATGTTCATCCATATGTAATGGAAAATATGAAGAATAATTGTGCATAACATGTTATCAATTAACAACTGGTTTTACAGGACAAAATTCCTAAACGGACATGTTATGATAACATTTACATTACCTTAAGACTAAACTACGTAAGTCTTTTGTAGGGAAACAATTGGGCCTGTTACCCGTTCAAAGTCCAAAAAGGCCACAGGCCTACAACCAATCATGTCTTCTTTTGACCAGTCTAATGCTGTTTCCCGAGAAGAATTTGACGGATTGAGTAAACAAATTACAAACTTGGCGGTTCTACTGAAAGAATTGCACCAGTCCACTCAGGGTACGAAGATACCTACACATACAAAATCCTCTACACAAGGAGGAGTTCAAGGTCTGGAAAAAATAATTCCAGAACCTCAGTTGGATACAACCAACAAAGACCCTGAAAACACCCATCTCAAAGGAGATCCAGACACCGGTGATATCAGAAAGAAGGTCCTCTAAATGGAGGAAACCATCCGCGTTCTCAAAGGGATTGGAACACATGGCAGTGTTTTATATACAGACCTTTACATATTCCCTGCTGTTCAATATCCAGAGAAATTCAAGACCCCTGATTTTGAGAAATATGACGGATTAGGGGATCCTTATACACATTTAAAACTGTTCATTGGAGAACTTGGGTCTTACGCAGAAAATGAAAAGCTCCGAATGCAGCTGTTTTAGAAAAGTCTAACTGGAGAAGCCCGTTCATGGTATACCAGATTAGACAACTCTAAGATCCATAGCCGGGAAGAGCTGGCTCACACCATTCTCTGAAATGATCAAACACGACGAGATGGCTGAAATGGGATTGAAGTCCGGTAAAATTCAAGACCTAGTCGCTCTTAAAGCCGTTGCTAACATCCAGTTCGGATCTTATGGAAACAACCCTCGGAGGGTCCATAAAAAGAAAGAGAAGGATGTTTCCTTGGTATTACAAGGACAAAAAGGCAATCAAAGCATGCCTATACCAAGGAGAAACTACTCCCCTTTTCCAGCACAATCTTCAAACCCTCAATTGCCTAAAAGTGGAGAAGTAAAGTGACCTCGAACGTTCACACCCTTAGGGGATTCGCTCGAGAATATTCTTGCTCTCCTGACTGCTCAGAATAAAATTACACATCTTCTTCCACCAGCCAACCCTAATGGGAAGGGTTTTAATGCTACTCGGAAGTGTGCTTATCATGCCGGAGCACCTGGACATGATACTCAAGATTGTTGGGCCTTGAAACATAAGATTCAAGATCTAATAGACAACGGTGAGATCGTGGTCACTAAACCAGATCAACCTCATGTGTAAGACAACCTTCTTCCTCAACACAAAGAAGAAGAGGTCAACATGATCAGTTGGAGCACTGTACAAGGTTCCAATTCTAATGGCGAATCATCCCAACCCATCATAGAAAGTGTTGACAAATGGGATTATGCAAAGTTCCAGTTTACCATGGAACAAAAAATGAAAGCTCTTTGCAAACAAATTGAGTAATTGGCATAACTGGTGACCCATCAACATCAAGTCACACGCCAATTAATCAGGCAGGAGCATGCCTATCTCCTTCCATTTGTTGTGAATGATTCATCAACACCTTCAAAAAGCGAAGCTATGGAGGATAAGGTTGCAAAGCAAGCAAATGCTAAAGTTCGTCGGGATTTATCAGAGGGAATTCACCTATTTGGGCCAGTCGATGGAGGAGATACTTCAAATGTTGATCAACGAAGGAAGAATTACATTCCTTCTCCCTCCCATCAATCCCCACTCAGGGCGGTTCAATCCTGATGAAATGTGTCAATATCATTCACATTCTCGCGGTCACAACACAGAAGAATGCTAGGCACTCCGCCATCTCATTCAGAATCTTATTGATAGCGATGTCCTGCAAATAGCAGATGATTAAATTGTGCAACTCAAGGGTGGGAATGAATATCCTACCAAATGAAAGGGATAAATAGCAGTTATATCCGAAGTGGATGATGAGACTGTCAAAGTAATAAGCCAAGGTTATTTAAAATTGAATACTAAGCATGCATAGCAATTTGAAAGATAAAATTATTCAACATAAGTATATATAAATTTACATGCTAAACAACAAGTTAAATACAAGAATAACTTGCTCAATATCAAAATAAAGTTTAGAAATCTTTCATCATTAATATGTAATCGAATTGGAGAAAATAATTAGTTCAACGAGATAATAGATTTAGAGAACTTGCCTTGCTCGTAGGTTAAACCAAACAATTCAAATCACAATACCCAATATATATATGTCATCATAACATAGTTAGTCACTACCACCTTACAAACATAACTATATACATTCATCATGTATGATTAAATTTTTAATCACATAATCAAGTTACAAAACTAGTTAATTGTTAATAACATGCTCATTCATGGTATAGAAATACTGAAATCATAATTTAACAGTCCTACTATTAACACATAACAACTTCTTCAGACTTTGTGTACAAAAATTGATCGTCGACCATTCTTCTAACTTTACATGCTATGGCATACAATTTATCTCATGGGTCACATATTTGCTGGCCGGAGAGATGGCGCTTCTGATGCGAGAAGAATTATACTCTGACGAGGTCATGCATGGTATGGTATATGCCGTATTCTATGTACACAAATTGCGAGACTTTGGCAACCAGCTACGGAAATCACATGAACAAAGCCAATTTTGGCCTACAAGCTACTTTCTAATAGCCTAATTAGCATGTAATTCATACAGAGACTTTATATAAACATATTTCAAAGACTCTTAACATGATTATACTCATAAAACAACACAAACATCAAATTTAAAACATCCAATTTCACTATTTTTGATAAAAACTCACTTTTTTGATGTTTTCAATGAAAATCAACACCGTGATTTTGTTTTTCAACCAAAACAGTTAATTCAAAGCACCTTATTTATGTTTATACAACCTCTTTCAAATACAATAGTCAATTTATCAACTAATCAACTAATTAAACCTTAATTATACCTTAAATTAAACCATATTCATATATTCATATAAACTCACCGTAATATAGTTTTCTTTACAAATTACAAACATAACATAAATTCATTGACTATACTCATATATAACTTATGAAAATAGTTTCACAACAACTAATTTATCATATAAAACTATCTATAACAATTATTTCAATTTCTACAAAGATTTTATAGAGAAAATTGGGACAGAATACAACTATAACTTTTAAAAAGAAAAAAAATAATAGAGTTTAGATGATACCTTAGAGTTAGAAGATAATGGCTATCCTTTGATATCAAACTTCTTTTCCCCAATTCCTTTCTCCAATTCTCTAGCCTTCTCCCAATTATCTCTTCTTTTTTCTCTATAAACTTTCTTCTTCTCTTCTACTGAGTCTTACCTCTCTATTCTAATCTTACGTATTAGAATTATAACGTATAAGGTATAATATATATATTAATTATATAATATAAATATAAGTATAACTGATATCAGTTATCATATTTTTGAAAATCAAAAGCCATAAGGCTTGTTTGGTTACCCACTTAAAATATAATCATTTAATCCTTATGCCTTGTTTGGTAAAACACAATTAGATTAAAGACTTAATAGGCATTAGGCCTTGTTTGGTAAAACTAAATTAAACTCCTTTAATTAATTAAATAACTCCCTTATAAAAGGTTATTTGTCACACTTTTATTTAATCAACTAACACATCCTTTTTATTACAAATTCAAATTAAAATATAATAATTCATTTAATCATCACAAACTCTCTAACTTAATAGTTAAATTAAATTTGAATATAATAATTAATTTCCTTAAGTATTTATTTAACAAATAATTAACCAAATGGAATCAAATTTGAACAATTTTTTATTCAACAATAAACACATCCATTAAATACTTTAATAATTCAATAAATATTTAATATAGCAATTAAAAAAAATTCTGGAATGTTACATCATTCCCTCCTTACAAGGATCCTGTCCTCAGAATCACAATTCAAACAACTCATTCGTCACATTCTCCCCTACTTACAAAGATTTTGTCCCCAGAATCGAAGACATAGATTAAAAAATAACTCAGGATAATTTTTCATCATTTCAGCTTCGAGTTCCCACGTTGCCTCTTCAACATTATGGTTTCTCCAAATCACATTCACAGAAGGTATCACTTTATTTCTGAGCACTTGTTCTTTCTTGTCGACTATCTAGATAGGAATCTCTTCATAAGACAAATCTTTATCAAATTGCAATGGTTCGTACTCGATCACGTGCTTTTAATCGGGTTTATACGGTCGTAACACCGAAACGTGAAAAACATTATGAATGTTTTGCAATTCTGGAGGTAGAGCTACCTTATAAGCCACTTCCCCCACTCTTCGTAGTATCTCAAACGGTCCAATAAATCTTGGGTTGAGCTTTCCTTTCTTTCCAAAACGTATTTTCCCCTTCTAAGGAGAAACTTTTAGGAAGACAAAATTTCCTATATCAAATTCGCGATTCTGCCTGTGTTGATCGGCATACTTTTTTTGTCTGTCTTTTGCTGCTACCAATCTTGTCCTGATAAGTTTGACAACTTCAGTAGTTTGTTGTACCGATTACGCCCCTAACGATTGGCGCTCATCGACTTCATTCCAAAGACAAAGGAGTTCTCGCACTTTCGTCAGATAACGCCTTGTACGGTGGTATACCAATGCTTGCGTGGTAATTGTTGTTGTATGCAAATTCCACCAATGGTAGATGATCATCCCAATTTCCTTTGAAATCCATTATGCATGCTCTAAGCATATCTTCTAGTGTCTGGATCGTTCGTTCGCTTTGTCCATCGGTTTGCGGATGATATACTGTACTCATCTTCAGTTGCGTTCCCATACATTCTTGAAGTTTCTTCCAGAAATTTGATGTGAACCTCGGATCTCTGTTTGATACAATTGACACCGGAACTCCATGTCTGGAGACGATCTCCTTAAGGTATAACTTTGCCAGCTGATCAAGATTAAATCTTATCTTTATTGGCAAATAGTGTGCAAATTTCCTCAATCTGTCCACTATCACCCATATCGCGTCGTATCCTTTCTGAGTCGTTGGAAGACCTACCACAAAATTCATTGTGATATGATCCCACTTCCATTCCGGTATTTCCAACGGTTGAAGTAATTCGCTTGGTCGTTGATGCTCGGCCTTCACTTTCTGACATGTCAAACATTCTGCAACGCATTCTGCAACGTCTCTTTTCATATTTGGCCACCAAAAATGTCACCGCAAATCTTAATACATCTTCGTTCTTCCTGGATGAACGCAAATCTTAATATCGACCTTGTACTTCACTTCTTTACCCTCAACCACACTTTCCTTTATTTTTTTGCATTCTTCATCCTGTAGTTGTACGTTCTTCACTTTGTCCACCAAAGTTGGACTAGCTTCTATCTGGAACAATTTTTCACCGGATTCTTCTAGAAATTTGATTTCTAGCTCTAGCCTTGCCATTGCTGAAATGAGCTCCTCCTTATCAGTTAACAACAACAACTCTTCTCTGCCTTTCCTACTCAAGGCATCTGTAACCACGTTAGCTTTGCCCGGATGATAAAACATCTCACAATCATAATCCTTTGTCCACCAAAGTTAGACTAGCTTCTATCTGGAACAATTTTTCACCGGATTCTTCTAGAAATTTGATTTCTAGCTCTAGCCTTGCCATTGCTGAAATGAGCTCCTCCTTATCAGTTAACAACATCAACTTTTCTCTGCCTTTCCTACTCAAGGCATCTGCAACCACGTTAGCTTTTCTCGGATGATAAGACCTTGAACTATGTCCTAGGTTGTCAAGTGTTTATACTTGAAACATTTAACAATCATAAGACTATGGACTCTTCTTCTCGTACTTAGGGGGATCAGCCCTTAGTACCATACTGTGTACAATATCTTAACGCTAACGCATATGTAATCCCCTATACAGGGTTGTTCATCTCAGTTTGACATTAGAGTCCGCACCAAAGGAAGTTTGGTTTGGATAATTCATCAAGGGTTCTGAAATTTAGAACGTTCATCAACTATGGACTAGTCCAATCATTAAGGGTTCACTAGTCTAACAAGGTTTAACAGTAACTGATAATTTAAATTGAATAAAATCTCAAGAGGTATACAATAGAATAAGTATTGTATAACAGCATCATGCTTTGAAAGATTAATAAACTTTAATATAGCAAAACAGACTTGATCAATAATAATGAGAATTTGCTCGATGTAGAGAGGTGAATTTATCAACTTATATAATGATAACAAGTAGGGTTAGGAAACTTGCCTCGTACGTAGATTACACATTAATTTATACACGTTCCTTGATTTAATCCTACATACCATTTACATTCACAATACCAGTCAATTATCACGTAACTAGTTGTCATACATTCATTCTTTTTGTTTAAACTCGAATTATGACTATGCTTAGTCAAATTATCATACTTGTTTTCACGTAATATTACACTATACGAACAACAAGCTAACTACATAATCAATAATTCAATCAACATGTAAATGTCTTATTGACATGATAAGAACCTATTTTAATATCTCATTATATGACTAATACATTGTTATATTCATTAGATTAGGTTACTATTATAGTCCCTAAAATAAAACCATTAAAATGCTCATTCTTGGACAAACTGCAGAGTGGCGCTACAAATACCACCAACATATTATTAGCGTTGTGGCGCGACGGCCAATCTGCAAAATTTGGACAATGGCGGCCTATGGTATAATTTGGCCATTTACGCTGGTCTCAAGCTCAGTAGCCAGTATAACAAGTGCGCAGCATACCGTAAACAAAAAACTGCAGTTCGCGAAAAATGCAGAGCAAGCGAAAATCTACCAATTTCTCTATTCACACATGAATTTAAACATCCCCAATCATTATAATATACACATAATCATTACTCAACCTTTCTAGCATGATTTTAATAGGTTAAAACATACAATTACTTGAATCAATTCATGTAATTTTAATGTTCTTGGTGATTTTGAAAAATATTAAACATGAAACAAAAATTGGCTTTACGGGTTTGTTATAACACCGAATTTGTCAATTCAAAGTTTATTTCCTTCGTTTTGACATGTGATAACATAATCTACCGTTAAATTTCAAGTTAAACAACAATTCGTAACATAGCAATTCCCATAAGAGCCATACATATGAAACTTATACTCAGTAACTTCATAAATCAATTTATAACATGTTTGTATGCAATTAATGTTATGAAAACATACATATATGGTAATAAAAACATATTATAATTATATATTATCATGTTTTTACACTTTGATCATCAATTCATGCATAGATCACACAAATTTGTTTTACAGAGAAGTTAGAGATAGCTTTTTCACAAAATAATAACAACGTAATTACAACTTGGGTTTAAGAGATTATCCTAAAGCAGGTTCCTCTGATTCTTCACTTTCTTCTTCAATCACTCAACTTTTCTCTAAATTCTCTCTTAGTTAAAACTCATAAATAAAATACGTCTTCTAAAATAAGACTGATTAAATGTGCTTCTTAACTGCAGCGTGGTGGTCAGTTAACTCCCTTCATGGGTTAACTGCCCTCAACTTCCATTAGGGCTTTGTTTGGCTAACGTATTAGAAGGTTTTTCCCATTTAATTTAATTAACCTCTTATAATATAGTTTAATCATGTCGCACCCAATTATAAAATAAATCCAATATCCTATTTAATTTATTTTAAATCTAATAATTTCTCATTAATTCACATAGTCACATAATTCAATTTCTCATTTATTAACTATGTCAAATTATTAAATCTCTAATTAATTATAAACTAATTAAAATAACATTAGGCTTATTAAATATTTCTTTTTAATTCAATAAGCTCACATAAATACATACTTGAATAATAAAATTCTCCACATTAATTTAATAAATATAACACATATAATTAAATTAATTGTAAGACCCTCACTTTTATAAATAAAGATGAATTTTTCTATAAATATTATTTTTGAATATTATGGAATAAATTTGATATAATGTTATAGTTGTGGGTAATATTTATAAATTTTGCAAAGTATGCAAGTTTTTATAAAATATTCGTTTGGTCTGGGGAATATTCTTTTTGTTAGGAATATTCGTACAACTACTCAATCATTGGTGGATCCCATAATGTAATTATTGTCGGATTGAGAAAACGACAAAAAAATATTTTATAAAAATAACGGCGAGGTGTTACTGTTAAAACCGTTGAACTACAATTGTGGTAAAGTACGATGTCGCTGTCTGTCGATAAGAAGTAGCACCAGTATTGATTATTGATGCTTACGTGAGAAGTCACTCACTATGCTCAATTATTGCTACGATAATTCTTTGCATCATATCTCTTATATTATTGATTCAATTATTGTCACAATATCATCTCAGATAATATATTATAGTATTAAATCAATAATTGAGACGACAAGTTATAAATGATTAATAATTGTTGAAAGATTAAATATGTGTTGATGAAAAAAAATGATTTGTGGTAAGTTTGATTATTTTATGGGGGCTCATATGTCATCATCTAAGAGTCTCTTCATCAATAGTATTTACCTTCGTCGATAGTAATTACCTTCGTCGATAGTAATTACCCTTGTGAATAGTATTTACCTTCGTCGATAGTAATTACCTTCGTCGATAGTAATTTACCCTTGTGAATAGTATTTACCTTCCGTCAATAGTATTTACCTTCGTTAATAGTAATTACCTTTACCAGACGTCCGAACCACTTGTCGCTTTCACATTACATGAGAGTCGAACCACTTGTCGTTTCACATTACAAAAGGTCAAACCACTTTTCTTTTCACATCATTAGTCGTCAAGCCACTTGCCTTTTCACACGGCGGTGCTAAGCTAGAAATCTTCTATAAATAGAGGCCTAGGGCTTCATTATTTTCACGAATTCATTCAAGCTATAGAGAGAAATTATAGAGAGAATAAGAGAAAGAAGAAGAGTATTTTGTTACTACACTTGTTGTAGTATTCAATCTCCTACCAAATGTAAGGGGTGTTATTCTTTCTTATTCATGAAGAGAATGTTGTTATTCCATTGCTTATTATTCTGTTGGAATAACTTTGTACGCTGTGGTTTACCTATACTTGGTGACATTCTTCTATTATTCATTTGGAACATCACATGTCATGTGTTTTACAATTTGACCGGTTCCGTCTTTATTATTATTACATTGGAACATCCATGCATGTGTTTTTACACCTTTGACTGGTTCCGCCTCTTTATTATTATTACATTGGAACATCCTGCATGCATGTGTTTTACACCGGACCGGTTTCCGCTTTTATTATTATTACATTGGAACATCACATGCATGCGTTTTACACCGACTCGTTCCGTTATTTATTATTCTGTTGAATAACTCGCTGTCTTTGTCTATCGCATGCATGGTGATTTCTTTTGTTATTCCATTCTTTATTATACCCAGTTGGTTAAAACTTTGACTTCTATACTCCGTGAAATTAGTGGAATATCCTTGATATTTGCGCTTCATCCAAAGATCCTTTCATGGAAATATTCTTCTCAAGATTCTTGAATTTTACTCTACAAAGCGATATCATGTTGATAGTTTGGATGTTATTGGTTCCTAGATAAATCAATTCTTGAACTTGTTTTATTGAATTCTTATATCATTGTCATCATCCTCATGTTTATATTATGTTGAAAGTCATCTCGTGGCACAGAGTGCATAGATGGACTTGGTATGATTATGACCAGAGACTATTCTATGTGTAATCATGGCCGTAATGTTACAAATGATGTGATAAAAATCCTCGATGGCCAGTACTTCATTGGTGGATGCTTGTTGGCATGATCATGACCATTAATGAATACACAAATATTCTTGGCCCGTAGTGCGTGAATAATTGTGGTCGTAATACTAAAGAATATCCTTGGCCCAGTAGTGCGGTGGGTGATTCGATGATGTGGAATATTTATTAAAGTTGAGTCTCAAATTATAACAAATGATGAAAAACCTTTTAAAACCTAAAAGATAGTAGACTTTATTTTCTACTTGACTCTTTTAATGGATTGCTTATTCACTGCAGCTTAAACCGGTTGTCTCATTGTATTTTATCGGTTTAACATTGTTGAAGACTATTGATAATTTATTACGCATTATCTTAGTCATAATATTTCTTCTTGGGCTAGTTGAGCTCACCCTTTCTTTCACTGTTTCTCTTGAAATGAGAATATAGGCGGGACGAGCGAGGGAAGCGAGTGATGGTCCTGAAGATAACATTAGTAGTCCTCACTATTCTCGTGAAATAGTGTGATAATAATTGTAATGAGGACTTTTTTTTTGAGTTTGTATAATATCTAGTAGACGATATTTGTATTTAAACTCACAGTTTATGTCGTATTGTACACGACAGTTATGTTAATAAGTTGTATTTAAATTCTGTACCATGTAAGTGGTGACCCAAGATGGGTGATGTATACCTAATTTTGGGGGCGTCACATTAATCACCACAACTTCATCAATTAATTATTTAATCTAATAATTAATTCATCAAAAAATATTTATTAAATCCAATAAATATTAAAATTAAATTACAAAATCTCGGTTGTCACATCTTTCCCCCCTTAAAAGGATTCTGTCCTTAGAATCACAACTCAAATAATTCGTCCCGTTACATTCTCCCCCCCTACAAAGATCCTGTTCCCAAAATCGCTTACACATAAGTTAAGTAAATAAATTAGGATAATTCTTCATCATATTCTCTTCGAGTTCCCACGTAGCTTCTTTAGCATTGTGGTTCCTCCAAACTACCTTAATAGAAGGTATTACTTTATTCCTTAGAACTTGCTGTTTTCGGTCGACAATCTGAACAGGAATTTCTTCGTAAGATAAGTCTTTGTCGAAATGTAGCGGTTCATATTCAATCACGTGCTTGTAATCGGGTTTGTAGGGTCGTGGGACTGAGACATGGAAAATGTTGTGGACATTCTCTAGAGCTGGAGGTAAGGCTACCTCATAAGCAACTTCTCCGACCCTTCGCAGAACTTCAAAGGGTCCAATGAATCTTGGGCTTAATTCCCCTTTCTTTCCAAACCCGATCTTTCCCTTCCAGGGAGAGACCTTTAAAAACACATAACTACCCGGTTCGAGCTCAACATTTTTACGGTGTGGATCGGCATATTTCTTCTGTCTATCCTGAGCTGCTGTCAATCTTGTTCAGATCACTTTGACTATTTCTGCTGTTTGTTGTACCAATTTCGGGCCTAGTAATTGTCTTTCGCCAACTTCATCCCAAAGATAGCGGAGTTACAAGTTTACGTAGATAACGCTTCATAAGGCGGTATGCCAATACTAGCGTGGTAACTGTTGTTGTAGCCGAACTCTACGAGCGGTCTGGTCATCCCAATTTCTTTTAAAGTCCATTATACAAGCTCTTAACATATCTTCTAATGTCTGAATTGTTCTTTCACTCTGTCCATCCGTCTGAGGGTGGTATGTCGTGCTCATTCGTAACTGTGTACCCATGCATTCTTGTAGACGTTTCTAGAAGTTTGTTGTAAAGCGCGAATCTCTATCAGAAATAATTGACACTGGAACTCCGTGCCTTGAAACAATCTCTTTCACATATAACCTTGCCAACTGATTTAAGTTGAATTTGATTTTGATCGGAAGGAAGTGTGCGGATTTCGTCAATCGGTCAACAATAACCCATAGTTCACCGTAGCCTTTCTGAGTTGTCGGTAGGCCAACCACGAAATCCATCGTAATATGTTCCCATTTCCATTCTGGAATCTCTAAAGGTTGTAGTAACCCACTCGGCTTCTGATGTTCTTCTTTCACTTTCTGACATGTCAGGCACTTGGGCAACACTTTCCGCAACCTCTCGTTTCAAATTTGGCCACCAGAAATGTTGTCGAAGATCTTGGTACATCTTGGTACTACCAGGGTGAATCGAATATCGTGAGTTATGAGCCTCTCTCAAAATTTATTCCTTAATCTCTGGTACTGGTGGTACCCAAATTCTATTCTCAAATCTCAGTATTCCTTCCTTACCCATCTTGAATCTTGATTCGGTTCCTTCGGATATTTACTTTTTCACCGCTTGACATTCGTCATCCTGAAGTTGAGCCTCCTTAACCTTATCTAGTAGAGTTGTACCAGATTGCATCTGAAACAGCTTCTCATCAATCTCCATAGGACACTTTACTTCCAATTCTAGCTTTTCCATTGCTGAAATTAACTCCTCTTATTCGGTCAACATCATCAGTTTCTCCCGACCCTTTCTACTTAAGACGTCGGCAACCACATTTGCCTTACCCAGATGGTATAGAATCTCACAATCGTAGTCCTTAATTAACTCCAACCACCTTCTTTGGTGCATGTTCAAGTCTTTCTGTGTAAAAATATATTTCAGACTCTTGTGGTCTGTATATATTTCACACTTCTCCCCATAGAGATAGTGCCTCCAGATTTCAAAGCAAAAACCACTTTGCAGCCTAACTCTAAGTCGTGGGTCGATACCCCTTCTCATAATCTTTTCGGTTATCGTGTGACGCAGTCGCATTGACTCACTTATTTTGCATAAGCACAAAGCCAAGTCCTTTATGCGACGCATCATTATATACCACAAAATTTCCTGTATCATCTGGAAGAGATAACACAGGTGCTGAACTCAACCCTTCTTTAATTCTTGAAAGTTTTCATCACACTTCTCCGTCCAAACAAATTTCACCGATTTTCTAGTCAAATTTGTCAACGGAGTTGCGATCTTGGAAAAATCCTGAATGAATCTTCTGTAATAACCTGCCAATCCAAGAAAACTTCTTACTTCCGACGGCGTCTTCGGCTGATCCCAATTAATCACAGCTTCGACTTTGGAGGGATCCACCGAAATTTCGTCTCTATCAATCACATGTCATAGAAATTGTACTCTTCAATCCAAAATTCACATTTCAAAAACTTGGCATACAACTTCTCCCTTCTCAATGTCTCTAATGTCACCCTCAAATGCTCTTCATGTTCTTCCTTGGTTTTTGAATATACCAAAATGTCATCTATAAATACCACTACGAATTTGTCCAAAAACGGCTTGAACAATTGGATAGCCAGTCCATACCCAAAATAACGTCGAATTCTCCAAGTCGAATAGGGATAAGATCTACGTTCATGATATTACCCTTAATATCCACTCTACAGTTCTTATGCACATACTTAACAGGGATTATTTATCTATTCGCAATTTCTATATTCATGAGGTATTCTAACTCATCCTTAAGCAATTCTAAGTTCTTAGCAAAGTCGTCGGATATAAATGAACAAGTAGCACCCGAATTAAATAATACATAAGCATTAATTTTATTGATCGGAATGATACCTGACACCGCATCGCGAGATCGAGATCGCCTTGCATCCTGTCTTCGTCATGTTGAATGTTACAGCGAATCGATTGGTTGGTTCTGTTGGTCTGCGATAGTCAGAGTGCTTCCATCGTTATTTCCTCTATTCCCTCCTGATCCCGTCCCTCCAGTTCCCTTCTTAGGACAATCCCTTGCAAGATGATCCTTTGAGCCACAAGTGAAGCAGGCACCCTTCTTTGGGTTAGGACAGTTAGGTGCTATGTGGCCTTCCTGACCACAATTGTATCACACTCGTTTCCCTTTCATGCAAACTCCTAGATGAGCTTTTTCGCAGGTTGGGCACGCTTCGATCTTCTTCTTCTGCCCTCCTTGTTGACTTCCAGCTGACGAGTTATCAGACCACTTCCTCTTCTGATTATTACTAACTCCCGTGCTACCCCCACCATTCTTGTTAGTTCCTTCATTTTCACTCTTTTTCTTCTTCTGATCCGGATTATATTTAGTTACCGCATCACTTTCACCTTCAGCGAGTATGGCCTTCTCTAATACTCCAGCAAAAGTGTTCAATTGGAACATTGACACCTTGTTATACAACCAGGCTTGATCCACCGCCAAACGCTCTTGCCTTCCTCTCATCAGTATGCACTTGGTATGTGGCGAACCTAGCCAGCTCGTTGAACCTTGTCGCATAATCTGCTATGGACATACTCCCCTGTTTCAACTCCAGAAACTGAACTTCCATTTGATTTTGCGAACTAGTCGGAAAATATATCTCGAAAAATATTTCCTTGAATCTCTCCCAGGTTACTACACCTTCTCCTCCTCGTACTTTGTTTGCCTACCACCAATAACTGGCTTCAGACTTCAGCATGAATGTTGCATATGCGGTCTTCTGGTCTTCCCTTACTCTGGCGATGTCAAACACCTTCTCTATCTCCATAACCCATGTTTGAGCCTCGATTGGGTTTATGGAACCCTTAAACTCTGGTGGTCCCACTGCTTTGAAATCCTTGAACGAGGTGTTTGGTGGAGCTTGTGGTTGATTGTTAATTGCTCCGGCTAACAGGTTCACCAATTGCTGAACAGGGTTAGCTTTGACGTCGTTGTTGTTATTCATTGGTTCTTCATGAGCTTGTTGACGATTTTATCTTCTTCTAGGCGGCATATTTCTGTTAAGAATATACGCTTATTAGGTCTTTATTCAATCACTTAAACATTTAAGGCTTAACTAGAACATTTAATCATAATTCACTTAACACATCAATTCAAATAAACTCTGTCATGTTATTTAAATCAAAAGTTTTAACATCATACGATAGCATCGCTGCTATTTACATGAACTATCCCGAGATAAAGAATCTACAAGATTTAAAACATTAAAATATTCCTTTGTTTATAAACACATCGGAATTTACATCATTAACTACCAGATAGGTTTTCACATAATTAAACTAATCATATCACTGCCTGTTAAGGCGCTGAATAGCCTTGCCACGTTCCTCTTCCATGATGCGGGACATCGTCCTGCGATCTAGCATAAATGATGGTAGTCCTTCAAACTGGATTGGATACCTCATAACTCGATCCTGGGCCTCATCTATTTCATTTTGAAGTGTAGAGTACGTCTCCCCAAGCTTAGCCTTCTTCGCACGACAATCCTCTTCGCATGATCAGCATGGCGTGACTCTCTTGCCCAACCCTCCTCTTGCTATGGTCACCTTTCTTGAGCTCTCTTTCAGATCCTTCTTCAACTTTTCTATTTCTTCGGACTTCTCCTCGGTTTGACCCTTCTCGTGAACCAAATCCAACTCCACGTTTCCTAAACGTGTGTGAAGAGTCACAATTTCCCCATCCTTCTGCTCGATGGTAATCTGCTGGATAACAGTCCGCTCCTTCAGCTCCTGAACAGTGTCTTGCAACTCTATGTTATGATCATAAAGTACATCATACATCTCAGCATCGATGGAGTTCGGTGGGAACTCCTCTTCCTCTTCTTCTTCATCAGAATCCTCCTTTGGATCAGTCTCAGGCTCATGCTCCTGACCAACAACAGTGATCAAAGGAGATGGCTCTCTCTGTACCAACTGTTCCTTGACGACATGAATGTCTCAGGACTCCTCCTCTGTAGGTACTCAGGGTTCCTCCTCCCCAGCTCGACTAGCTCCTCTAACATCCGACATTCTGACAACAAAATTTTAAGTTTTAGTTACTAATCCGTGCTAGCGAACACATAATTTAACACATAAGCACATAAAGTCTTTTATTATCGTCAATGAATTTAGAAATTCATTTCTTATAACTCAATAAGAGTTTACCACCACTATGTTCTCGATCTCCTACAAGGCTACTACCTAAGGTTGTTCCCCCACCTAAGGTTCATAACCTACAGCTTTGACGGAGTCATAAGGTTTACACATTTCTTTTGGCAATCAATTATCGCTCCACAATTGAACAACCAATCCATTCCCAAAATAACATCAAACTCTCCAAGCCTAATCGGAATAAAATCTACCATCATAATATTTCCCTTAATATTCACCCTACAATTCTTGTATACGAACCTAACAGGAATTACTTACTTATTCGCAATTTCTATGTTTAAAGGGAATTTCAATTCTTCACTAGGCAATCCTAATCTCATAGCAAATTCTTCAGATATACTCGCCTCCACCTTCAGCAAGAATTGCCTTTTCCATTACGGCTGCAAATGTCTTCAACTGGAACAAGGAAACCCCAGTCCCTGTTCAAACCTCTTCGCCTTGTGTTCATCTATGCTGACTTGGTATGGCGCAAACCTCGCCAACTCGTTGAATTTCACGGCATACTCTGATACCATCATCATTACCTGCTTCAGTTCTAAAAATTGTACTTCTAACTGGCTTTTCGAACTCTCTGGGAAATAGGTCTCGAAGAACATCTCCTTAAACCTATCCCAAGTCATAACCCCTGGTCCTCCTCGAGTTTTATTTGCCTGCCACCAATAAGCCTCTGCTTTCAACATGAATGTTGCAAAAGCAGTCTTCTGATCTTCCCCTACTCCCGCAACATCAAACATTTTCTCTATCTCCATGACCCAGGTCTATGCCTCAATCGGGTTCATGGACCCACAGAATTCTAGTGGTCCAACCGCCTTGAAGTCTTTAAACATTGTAGCTTAATTTTGTGGTTGATTCTGTAGTGCACCAATAATAACGCGTCACCAAATTCTTTGAGCAGGGGTTAGCTTGACATTATTGTTGTTAGTTACTTGGTTCTTCTCTGTCGGGGGTGGTTGACGTCTTGGAGGCATTTTCTGTTAAAAATACACTCATTAGATTATTACTCAACTCTTTTAAGTAATTTCTACTTAACTTGCCCCCATAAAAGTAATAATCACATAACATATAACACTTTGGATAAAACAATATCTTTTATTCATTCATCATCTAAAAAAAACATCAAAACAATAGCATCCCTGCTATTTACATTACTTTCCTGAACTATAACAGTTGCAGGACCACATCATCGTCATCTATCCCATTGGTTATCATACCCGGGATTTACATTTCATTTATTTTCTAATCACCTATCAATTACACTCTCTACAATGTCCTACTAAGATACTGCGTAGCCTTACGACGCTCTTCATCCATAATTCGGAACATGGTTCGACGATCTAGTATGTAGGATGGCAGCGTCTCAAACTGAATCGGATAACCCATGACCTGATCTTGAGCTCGATTAATCACGGTGTTGAACACATTATTCATTTCCTCCATCTTCATTCTCTTTGCTTGTGCGTCTCTCTCTACTATTACGGCTTGTTTATCAGCTTCCTCGTACGCATCTCCGGCTCTTGCCCTCTTAGTAGATTCCTCTTTCAACTTGTTCTTCAATTCTACAATCTCTGCTCTCATTCGCTCGTTCTCTCCTTCCGTGTGAACCAGCTTTTCTTCAACATTGTTCAGACGTTCCTCTCGGTCCTGAATTTCGTCATCCTTCTGTGCCATCGAGGTCTGTTGCTCAGCTACTATCTCTTGCAATTCCTCGATAGTATCTTGAAGTTCCATGTTGCGATCGTAGACTTCATCGTACATCCATCGAGGTCAGTGGAATCTCTTCCTCCTCGTCCTCATCATCCTCATTTACCTGCGGCAACTCAACAGGGTCTTCCTCATCTGTTTCTACATCATCATCCTCATCCTCAACCACCGTAAGCAACGGGGCTGACTCCCATGGAAGTAGTTGTTCCCAAACAACTTGAATGTCACGAGATTCCTCCTCTCTATGAATCTGAGGTCCTTCCTCCCTAGCCTGACTGGATTCTCCGACATTAGCCATCCTGACAACAAGGTTTTTAAGTTTTAGTTATTACTCGACACTCACGAGCACATAAATTGTAATCACGTAAGCACATAAGTGTTTTATTACTTCTTCCTTAAAACTCGGTAAGAGTTCATCATCACTATCTTTTCAAAGGTTACTTCCTAAGGCTTTTCCCCCACCTAAGGTTCATAACCTAAAGCTTTGATACCAACTTGTGACACCTCCAAACCCAGGTACTTCATTCCCATAGGATTTGGTGTTCACTTAATCAAACATTCATATCTAACTACCCAATCATAATAAAATTGAATTAATAAAACCTTCCCCATTAAAGGGTTACATAATAAAAATCTCCCAGGTTGCCTAACCTTTAAATACAATCATTCAAATGCAAAAAATAAATAAACTTCATTACATCCATTCAATTAAAAACTGATAATAAAATATCATCATATTACAAGTCTTCAATACTTGTTCATCTTTCCTTTTCTCTTACTGGTGCTAGGTACATCAACCTTCTCATCTTTAACTCTAATAGTTATATAAGCAAGAGTGAGCAAACAAAGCTCACTTAAAACAACAATGAATGAAAATCTTTACAACAACTGTCAAATAAGATGCTCGAAAGAATTAAACAATATGATTTATCAACATTCTGAAGTATATAACTGAGGGTCCTAAGACCACGAACTATGTCCATAGTTATAAGTAATTTTTCAACTTAAACTTTAATAGTCATAAGACTATAGGGACTCCTCGTACTTAGGGGGATCAGCCCTTCGTACAATGTATTGTGCACAAATATTTCAACGCAAAGCGTAAATTACCCCTAATAATAGGGTTGCTCATCTCAGTATTTAGAGTACAAGTCCGCACCAAAGGGAGTTTGGTTTGGATATATTTCAGGGTAATTTGGAATTCAACGAACATCAACTAAGGATTAGTTGAATAAAATTAATAACATTACATTATGGAATAATCATAACTGAATTGACATGGTAAATTAAAAGCATGCTTTAGGAATAATCTAATAGCATACATATTGAATAACTATAATACACCTTGCTTGAACAATTATAAGCCAAGGTTATTTAAAATTGAATACTAAGCATGCATAGCAATTTGAAAGATAAAATTATTCAACATAAGTATATATAAATTTGCATGTTAAACAACAAGTTAAATACAAGAATAACTTGCTCAATATCAAAATAAAGTTTAGAAATCTTGCATCATTAATTTGTAATCGAATTGGAGACAATAATTGGTTCAACAAGATAATAGATTTAAAGAACTTGCCTTGCTCGCAGGCTAAACCAAACAATTCGAATCACAATACCCTATATATATATATATATATATATATATATATATATATATGTCATCATGACATAGTTAGTCACTACCACCTTACAAACATAACTATGTACATTCATCATGTAAGATTAAATTTTTAATCACATAATCAAGTTACAAAACTAGTTAATTGTTAATAACATGCTCATTCATGGTATAGAAATATTGAAATCATAATTTAACAGTCCTACTATTAACACATAACAACTTCTTCAAATTTTGTATACAAAAATTGCCTTTCTCGACCATTACTCACTAACTCATGCCATTGCATTTTCACGAGCTTATAATGTGGGTTATTTATACCATTTTGCGCATTTCTTGACGACTACCACTCTAAAATCACATGAACAAAGCCAATTTTGGCCTACAAGCTACTTTCTAACAACTTATTTAGAATGTAATTCATACAGAGACTTTATATAAACATATTTCAAAGACTCTTAACATGATTATACTCATAAAACAACACAAACATCAAATTTAAAACATCTAATTTCATTGTTTTTTGATAAAAACTCACTTTTTTGATGTTTTCAATGAAAATCAACACTGTGATTTTGTTTTTCAACCAAAACAGTTAATTCAAAGCACCTTATTTATGTTTATACAACCTCTTTCAAATACAATAGTCAATTTATCAACTAATCAACTAATTAAACCTTAATTTTACCTTAAACTAAACCATATTCATATATTCATATAAACTCACTGTAATATAGTTTTCTTTACAAATTACAAACATAACATAAATTCATTGACTATACTCATATATAACTTATGAAAATTGTTTCACAACAACTAATTTATCATATAAAACCATCTATAACTATTAATTCAATTTCTACAAAGATTTTATGTGACGCCCCCAAAATAGGTATACATCACCCATTCTGAGTTGTCAATACATGGTACAGAAACAACTACAACTTTATTATTACAACAGTAAAACTGTGAGTTTAAATACAAATATTATCTTCTAGACAATATCTATACTCAAATAAATCCTCATCACATTTATTGATACATTATTTTACAAAAATGGTGAGGACTACTAAACGACTCTCTCTAGAACCTTCATTCCATACCCAGACTTCGCATACTCTTATATTCTCGCCTCCACGAGAAAAATGGAACAAAAAGGAAAAGGGTGAGCTCAACTAGCTCGAGAAAGAATATTATGACTAAGATAATATACAACAAATTACCGTTAGTCTTCAACAGGGAAAATCTAATAGAATACAATAGACAACAAATTTTAAATCAATATTCGCAATGAAAATAATAATTCATTAGAAGAGTTAAGTAGAGAATGCAAACTACTATCTTCTATGTATGAATTTAAAAGTTCATCATCTATCTTTTATCCTGTAACATCAATCAATATACATCCGAATCAAATATTCATCTTTTACACTACAGTGCCAAAGATATTCATCGATTGGTCATGTTTCATCTAAACACTGCTTCATCTTTGCACTACTACCAAAGATATTCTTGAAATCATTCATCTTTGCACTACAAAAGCAAAGATATTCAATAATATCATCATTTAAGACCGAGGATGATGAAAATATTTTTAAAGAAACGAATCCAAAGAAACAAAATGACAAGGATTAAGGATTAAGGATTAAGGATTCGTATACTTTTTTTTATCCATGTTCAAAAATACCTCAAAAATGATCATAGTGGTGTAAAATTCAAGAATGATCAAAACATGGATACAATCAAAGCTAGTATCCGTAATAGATATTTTGGACAAAAGAAGAAATTTTATTTTTCTATGAATAGTGCCGATATATCGTGAATAGTGCCGAGATACGTGAATAAGTAACTCAAACACCAAAAGATAGAAATTCCACAAAAACATCTTCACGCTTCATGAATAGTACTTGTGAATAGTAACTCGTGAATAGTAACTCATGAATAGTAACTCGTGAATAGTAACTCATGAATAGTAACCCCGACATGAAAAAGTTCCAAATTTGATAAAAAGTTCCAACCAATATTTCAGCATAATGATATTGAAGAAATAATATCATTTGAGAAGAAAATAACATCCCTTACCTCAAAAGATTAGTACTTCTAGCTGGAATACCGGGTATAGTGCTGAAGGGAACTTGCACCGTCTAACAATACTCAAAGTATACTCAAAATACTCACAAGAATACGCTCGATAATATAGAGAGAGAAAACTTCAGTTTCTGGTGTGATTTTCAATTCTAACCTAAGCACCCTATTTATAGGAAAATGCTTAGAACACCAAAGCAGAAAATTTAATAAAATAATAATATTTCTTAAAAATATTCAAGCCCACCTTAGAAATCTGATTTCAGATCTTTTATAACACATGTGAGCCACTCAATTACAACAAAAAACGTTTTTCTTACAAAAAATATTTTAAACTCCAAAAATCAATTATTCCAGAATTTCAGAACTTCAATAATTCATAATAAATAGCCCTTTCATCAGAAAATTCGAATCTCGCGAGTTTTTATAGGAAATTGAATTCTCTACAACTTTGGAGAAGAAAGTTTTTCCAAATTCCAAATAGAAATTGACCGAAATCCACAAACGGACGATTTTACAGGCTATAATCAAATTTCAGTCAATAAATGGGGTCCACCGACATGTTTAACATGTTTTAAACATTTATTGCAACAAAAATACTCCTCCTCCTCGTATACTCATATATCCCACATTCGTTGTAAAATATCACCATTATTATATTATTAAAATATAATAATATATTTAAATGAATTATTTTATCAGAAAAAGATAAAATTTTCAATTTTCAACAATTGTCACAATAAAATTTTCTCCATCTATATCCACATAAAATCAATATTTTTCTCATCATATGAATCAATAATTAATTATTCACAAAATAATATTACAGAATCACAATATTGACAACCAGGCGGGTTCCTGAAAGGGGGCTTTCCAATAAGAATTTCTTCTTCATGCGGCAAATTAGGTGACCAAACCTCTCCTTAGACAGAACTTTCTAGACATTGCCAATAATGTTATCTAATAATATTATTCAGATAATATGAATTATTGCTTCGATAATAAAAATACTGTGTAATGACAATTATTGAAACAACAGCAATATAAAATATCAACGCAAAGAATTATTAACTCAATAAAATATCTTGAGCAAGTAATTACCGTAACCATTATTGAGTAGTGCCTTCTTCGTAAGAATCAATAATTGGTGCAATACCGCAAACTCTTGTGTTTTAACCAATTTAGTATTTTAACAAGATAATTGGTAACAACTACGTCGTTATTTTTAAACAACTTATATTTGTCGTTTTCTTCATCCAATCGTTTTCCGTTATGGGGCCCACACATGGTCATTTGCTTGTTAAATTTAATATTCCCCGACAAAGATTTAATATTCCACGACCAAACGAATATTCCCAACAACAATGAATATTTTATAACCACTTGCTTATTTTGAAATATTTGCGTATTTTACCCTAACTATCCACATTAATCACATCAACCCTTACTATTTCAAAATAATAAATAGAGAAATTAAATTTCATTAATAATAAGTTGGGGTCTTACAACCTCCTCCTTATGAAATTTCGTCCTCGAAATTGACGTACGTACCTGGTGTTTCGAAAAGGTGAGGATACCTCGCTTTCATTTTCGCTTTCCAATTCCCAGTGTCATTTCCTCTATAAAGCATGATTCCTCTACAAAACTTTAACTTGTGGTATGACCTTTCATTGCGTAGGACATGCTCCTTCCTATCCAAGATCTTGACAGGTACCTCCTCATACGTTAAGTCTTCGGCTATTTCGTTCGGTTCTAATTCTATAACGTGGTTCGGGTCTTTCACATATTTACGAAGTACAGATATGTGAAACACATTATGAACACGAGACATACTTTGAGGTAACGCGAGTCTATAGGCTACATTTCCTATTCGGTCAAGAATTTGAAATGGACCAATAAATCGTGGATTGAGCTTTCCTCTCTTCCCAAATCTTGTAACTCCTTCCATGGAGCAACTCGCAATAATACATGATCCCCTTACACTAAATTCCACGTCCTTTCGATGAAGATCCGCATAACTCTTTTGTCGATCTTGTGCCGCTTTGTATACGTTGTCGAATCATTTGGATCTTTTCGGTGAGTCATACGTGATTAACTCGGGTCCCAACAATGTTGCTTCACCCACCTCATCCCAACATATTGGAGAACGACACTTTTGTCCATATAATGCTTCAAATGGAGCCACACCTATACTTGCTCGATAACTCGTTGTTGTTGTAGGAGAATTCCACCAATGGTAAATACTTATCCCAACCGCCCTTGAAGTCTAGGACACGAGTCTTAATAAATCTTCAAGAGTTTGAATAGTCCTCTCGATTGTCCGTCCGCTTTGGGGATGGTATGCGAAACTAAATCGCAAATCCGTGCCCATAGCTTTTTGCAAGCTAACCCAAAATCTTGAAGTGAATCTTGGGTCACGATCCAAACTATGGATACAGCATGCCATGCAACCTCACAATTTCATTCACGTCATACTAGCAAGACGTTCAAGGGAATAAGTCTCTCGTATCGGCAAGAAATGAGCGCGAGACTTGGTTAATCTATCAACAATAACCCAAATAGCATTGATGCCTTGAGAAACCGTAGGGAAGACCCGTAACGAAATCCATGGTAATGTGTTCCCACTTCCATTTCGAATCTCAAGTGGTTGCAACGGACCCTTAGGTACTAGATGCTCCGCCTTTACACGTTAGCAAGTTAAACACATCGAGATAAACTTTGCAATCTCTCTCTTCATATTGTTCCACCAAAATGTATGTCAAGATCACGATACATTTTAGTACTTCCGTGATGGATTGCAAATGGCGTATTGTGTGCCTCCATCATAATCTTGTACTTCAAATCGAGTCGTTAGGAACACAAAGTCTAGAGTGGACTCAAGTATTCCTTCTTCATCAATTCTCACTTAGGAATAGCTCATTCTTGTACTTTCTTCTTCATACGCATCGGCTCCGGCCTGCGGGCTTGAGCAACCTTAACTTTTCTATTAAAGTTGGCTCTATCGCGATACTTGACATCATCGCACTTTTCCTCCCACATATGATCTTCTACTCAATGCGCCGGCCACCACGTTCGCTTTACCGGGATGGTATTGAATAGTGTGGTCGTAGTCTTTCAATAGTTCGAGCCAACGTCATTTGCCGCATGTTGAGTTCTTTTGAGTGAAGAAATATTTAAGGCTTTTATGGTCTGAATATATCTCCACTTTCTCCCCATATAGATAGTGCCTTCATATCTTTAGCGCAAAACGATACGCTAACTCTAGATCATGAGTAGGATAATTCCTCTCATACTCTTTAAGTTGTCGCGAGGCATAAAGCTATGACTTTTCCACGCTGCATGAGAACACATCCTAACCCTTTACACGAAGCATCGTTTGAGATAATAAATCCATCCGAACCGGATGGTATTGTTAGAACAGTCTTAAAATAAGTCTCCTCTTAAGCTCTTGGAAACTTTTCTCGCATTCTTCGCTCCAAACGAATTTTGTATCCTTCCGAGTTAAATTTGAGTTAATGGAGTAGCAATTCGAGAAAACCTTCCACGAATCTCCGATAATAACCAAATAAGCCCAAAAGCTACGTACTTGATCCATCGACTTTTGTTGCTCTAACTTTGTATTGCTTCAATCTTCGCTCGGATCAACAAATACTCCATGTTTCGACACCACGCGCCCAAGGAATGCTACTTCCTCAAGCCGTAACTCACATTTCTTCAATTTTACATATAGTTTGTTTTCACGAAGCCTTTGGGGGGTACCAAATTCAAATGGTGCTCATGATCTTCACGACTTTTGGAATATATAAGGATGTCATCAATAAAGACAACAACGAATCGATCCAAATATTCCTTGAATACTTTGGGTTCATCATATCCATGAAAGCCAGCAGGAGCATTAGTCAATCCGAAGAGACATGACTAAGAATTCATAATGTCCGTCATCGAAGTTCTAAAGCGCGCTTTGGAATATCCTCGCCTCTAATCTTCAAATGATGATATCCGAATCGAAGATCGATTTTTGAAAAGAATTGTGCCCTTCGCAATCGGGTCAAACAAGTCATCAATACGAGATAGAGGATACCTATTCTTGATGGTGACATGGTTCAATTCCCGATAGTCAATACAAAAGTCGCATACTCCGCTTCTTTCTTCTTTCTTAATAAAAACAGAGCACCCCAAGGAGATGTACTAGATCGAATGAAACCGATGTCCAACAATTCCTCGTAGTTGGACCTTTAACTCCCCAAGTTCAATAGGAGCCATTCGATATGGGGTTTAGAAATGGGCTTTGTACCAAAGTTCAAGATCAATAAAGAATTCAACTTCACGCTCGGGGGTAGACCGGAAGTTCTTCAGAAATACGTCCAGAAAGTCAATAACAACAGAATATTATTCAAATTTGACGTGTCTTTATTCAAATCCATAACATGGGCTAAGAAAGCTTGACATCCATTTTTCAATAAACGAATAGCTTTATGATTAGATATGATAGTGATTGATTTTAATGGTTTAGTTGCTTGAATTGCATAACAACAGTTGGTTAGGAATATGAAAACTAACAACCTTACGAAAACAATCAATTTTGGCATGATGAGTAGTTAACCAATCAATCCCTAAAATCACATCAAAAGCAAGTATCTTTAAAGAGATAAGGTCAATGGTAAGGTGATGGTGCCAACTTGAATCAAACAAGATTTATAAACAAAGGATGTGATGAAAGTTTCTCCTAACGGAGTTTCCACAGATAGGTCAAAGTCTAATTTCTCCTGAGTCAAGTTTAAACGTTGAGCACATGCAGGAGAGATAAATGAATGGGTAGCACCCAGATATCAAGTAAGGTATAAACTTCGCAAGAATTTATAAATAGCTTACCCGTGATCACCTCGTTTGGGTTTCTCGCATTTTGACCAATCCACAACAAACGCTCTTCCCTAATCGCTGACTTTGACTTTTCTAGATAGTCTTTTGAGTCACCGTCCTCATTGAACTAGGTTTCGCTACTCGTATAATCTCGAGCGATATGTCCTTCCTTTCCATAATTATAGCATACCTTGAACTGTTGTGGGCGCTTTGGTGATATGTCCTCTTTTCCGCATTTGTAGCATATGACCGGTGGTCGTTCTCCTCCCTTAAAACCAGCTTGTTCTTGCAGACCTTTATGCGTCTTCACATGGTCGTTGTTAAATCTCCTCTTTTAAAATCTCCTCCCGACTCGCTTCTTCTATTTTCATGGCCATGATTACCACCAGAGTGGTTACCATTTTTGTCCGTCTGCTTTTCTCCTCCGGTTATCATTATTCATTGATCATTATCTCCGGTACGATCCTCGGTTATGGTCCTTGGTTGAATATACTCGTTATCTCGCTCTAACAATTGAGCCCTCATTAACAACATCCGAACAGAGAGAAAATTTATGAGAAATGAGATATTGTCGTATCGTGGGTTTTCAAACCTCTCGAAACATCCGCCACATACGTTCTCATTCTCCACCAAATGAGGTGCAAACACGATAACTCTGCAAACTTTGCCTCGTCTTTGAGACACCGCCATGTTGTTTTGTTCTAATCGATGAACTCCACTTCCTTCATATAGCATTTAACACTTTCGTGAAAGTATTTGTCATTAAATAGCTTCTAAAACGTATCCCAAGACATGCCGAGTGGGAATTTGGATGGAGTACGCTTCACGCACTCCCACCGGTGATCCGCCTCGCCACTTTAACATAAAGGTGGCGAATGGAACCTTCTGTTCCTCCGTGCATCCCAAGACATCGAATATCTTGGTAATTTGCTTGACCCATGTTTCCGCCATGATCGGATCCGCTTTCCTTAAATTCGGTGGTCCCAACTCTTTGAATCGCTTGCTTTGTGTGACAACCCGTGAATTGCTATCATTTCCTCCTCAGATTTTGAACACGAGTCTCCTCGTCGATTTTGCATGAATCGTAAAAACTTCTAAACATCCCCTCGCTCATCATCTCGCTTAATGGTGTTGTTCACAGAGGAACATTGCCCGACTGTTGCACGCTCTCCTCGTTGGTGAGTACAAAGGCGTCTCCACGGTCTCATTTCCATTGTTAATATTCTCGATTCGACATTCTCAAATACCGTCATAAAAACAAAGGTTAATTAAGGAAATCAATATATCACATAATATCCCTATATACTAACCAACTAACAAATAAGCTTAGGTAGGAAACACTAGCGAAGGATTTACTCGTCTCTCCCCTCCTAGTTCTATTCCCCAATCTCCGCCAGAGATCATATCCCTAAGCTCTGATACCAACTGTGACGCCCCAAAATAGGTATACATCACCCATTCTGAGTTGTCAATACATGGTACAGAAACAACTACAACTTTATTATTACAATAGTAAAACTGTGAGTTTAAATACAAATATTATCTTCTAGACAATATCTATACTCAAATAAATCCTCATCACATTTATTGATACATTATTTTACAAAAATGGTGAGGACTACTAAACAACTCTCTCTAGAACCTTCATTCCATACCCCACTGCAGACTCGCTTATATTCTCGCCTCCCGAGAAAAATGGAACAAAAGGAAAAGGGTGAGCTCAACTAGCTCAGTAAAGAATATTATGACTAAGATAATATACAACAAATTACCGTTAGTCTTCAATAGAGAAAAATCTAATAGAATACAATAGACAACAAATTTTAAATCAATATTCGCAATGAAATAATAATTCATTAGAAGAGTTAAGTAGAGAATGCAAACTACTATCTTCTATGTATGAATTTAAAAGTTCATCATCTATCTTTTATCCTCAGAACATCAATCAATATACATCCGAATCAAATATTCATCTTTGCACTACTCTGAAAGAAGATATTCATCATTAATCATGTTCATCTAAACACTGCTCATCTTCAGACTACGACCAAAGATATTCTTGAAAATCATTCATCTTTGCACTACGGGCCAAAGATATTCAATAATATCATCATTTAAGACGAGGATGATGAAAAATATTTTTAAAGAAACGAATCCAGTGAAACAAAATGACAAGGATTAAGGATTAAGGATTCGTATTTTGTTTTATCCATGTTCAAAAATACCTCAAAAATGATCATAGTGGTGTAAAATTCAAGAATGATCAAAACATGGATACAATCAAAGCTAGTATCCGAATAGATATTTTGGATAAAAGAAGAAATTTTATTTTTCTATGAATAGTACAGATATCGTGAATAGTGCCGTATACGTGAATAGTAACTCAACACCAAAAGATATAAATTCCACAAAAACATCTTCACGCTTCATGAATAGTACTGTGAATGAATAGTAACTCGTGAATAGTAACTCATGAATAGTAACTCGTGAATAGTAACTCATGAATAGTAACCCGATATGAAAAAGTTCCAAATTTGATAAAAGTTCCAACTAATATTTCAAAGATAATGATATTGAAGAAATAATATCATTTGAGAAGAAAATAACATCCCTTACCTCAAAAGATTAGTACTTCTATTTGGAATACCGGGTATAGTCTTTGAAGGGAACTTACACCGCTTTAACAATACTCAAAGTATACTCAAAATACTCACAAGAATACGCTCGATAATATAGAGAGAAAAACTTCAGCTTACGTGTGATTTTCAATTCTAACCTAAGCACCCTATTTATAGAAAATGCTTAGAACACCAATGCAAAAAATTTAATAAAATAATAATATTTCTTAAAAATATTCAAGCCCACCTTAGAAATCTGATTTCAGATCATTTATAACACATGTGAGCCACTCAATTACAACAAAAACGTTTTTCTTACAAAAATATTTTAAACTCCAAAATGAATTATTAGAATTTCGAACTTCAATAATTCATAATAAATAGCCCTTTCATTAGAAAATTCGAATCTCATGAGTTTTTATAGGAAATTCAATTCTCTACAACTTTGCAGAAGAAAGTTTTTCCAAATTCTAAATAGAAATTGACCGAAATCCACAAACGGACGATTTTACAGGCTATAATCAAATTTCAGTCAATAAATGGGGTCCACCGACATGTTTAACATGTTTTAAACATTTATTGCAACAAAATACTCCTCCTCCTCAGATACTCATATATCCCACATTCGTTGTAAAATATCATCATTATTATATTATTAAAATATAATAATATATTTAAATGAATTATTTTATCGTAAAAGATAAAATTTCAATTTTTAACAATTGTCACAATAAAATTTTCTCCATCTATATCCACATAAAATCAATATTTTCTCATCATATGAATCAATAATTAATTATTCACAAATAATATTACGAGAATCACAATATTGACAACCAAGCGCCCCTGTGAAAGAGGGGCTTTCCAATAAGAATTTCTTCTTCTTGGCAGCCTTGAATTAGGTGACCAAACCTCTCCTTAGATGTAACTTTCTAGACATTGCCAATAATGTT
This sequence comes from Panax quinquefolius, assembly GCA_020205615.1. Classification (NCBI taxonomy): domain Eukaryota; kingdom Viridiplantae; phylum Streptophyta; class Magnoliopsida; order Apiales; family Araliaceae; genus Panax; species Panax quinquefolius. The sequence goes on along the minus strand of CM035157.1, from coordinate 86,835,504 downwards.
ATCTAATAATATTATTCAGATAATATGAATTATTGCTTCGATAATAAAAATACCGTGTAATGACAATTATCAAACAACAAAGAATATAAAATATCAACGCAAAGAATTATTAACTCAATAAAATAATTTGATAATAATTATCAGTAACCATTATTGAGTAGTGCCTTCTTCGTAAGAATCAATAATTGGTGCAATACCGCAATGCTACTTGTGTTTTAACCACCGAGTATTTAACAAGATAATCTGTAATAACTACGTCGTTATTTTTAAACAACTTATATTTGTCGTTTTCTTCATCCAATCGCTTTACATTATGGGGCCCACACATGGGTCACACTGTAAATTTAAATATTCCCAACAAAGATTTAATATTCCACGACCAAACGAATATTCCCCGACAACAATGAATATTTTATAACCACTTGCTTATTTTGAAATATTTGCGTATTTTACCCCTAACTATCCACATTAATCACATCAACCCTTACTATTTCAAAATAATAAATAGAAAAATTAAATTTCATTAATAATAAGTTGGGGTCTTACAACCTCCCTCCTTATGAAATTTCGTCCCTCGAAATTGACGTGCGTGCATTCTCGGTGTTTCAAAAGGTGAGGATACCTCGCTTTCATTTTCGCTTCCAATTCCCGTGTCATTTCCTATATAGCATGATTCCTCTACAAAACTTTAACTTGTGGTATGACCTTTGCATGCGTGGGACATGCTCCTTCCTATCCAAGATCTTGGCCGGTACCTCCTCATACGTTAAGTCTTCTACTATTTCGTGCGGTTCTAATTCTATAACGTGGTTCGGGTCTTTCACATATTTACGAAGTACGATATGTGAAACACATTATGAACACGAGACATACTTTCGAGGTAACGCGAGTCTATAGGCTACATTTCCTATTCGGTCAAGAATTTGAAATGGACCAATAAATCGTGGATTGAGCTTTCTTCTCTTCCAAAATCTTGTAACTCCCTTCCATGGAGCAACTCGCAATAATACATGATCCCCTACACTAAATTCCACGTCCTTTCGATGAAGATCCGCATAACTCTTATGTCGATCTTGTGCCGCTTTATATATCGTTGTCGAATCATTTGGATCTTTTCGGTGAGTCATATCGTATTTAACTTCGGTCCCCAACAATGTTGCTTCACCTACCTCATCCCAACATATTGGAGAACGACACTTTCGTCCATATAATGCTTCAAATGGAGCCACACTTATACTTGCACGATAACTGTTGTTGTAGGAGAATTCCACCAATGGTAAATACTTATCCCAACCGCCTTGAAGTCTAGGACACGTAGTCTTAATAAATCTTCAAGAGTTTGAATAGTCCTCTCGATTGTCCGTCTGCTTTGGGGATGGTATGCTTAAACTAAATTGCAAATCCGCGCCCATAGCTTTTTGCAAGCTAACCCAAAATCTTGAAGTGAATCTTGGGTCACGATCCTAAACTATGGATACAGGCATGCCATGCAACCTCACAATTTCATTCACGTACATACTAGCAGCAGACGCGTTCAAGGAATAAGTCTCCGTGACGGCAAGAAATGAGCAAACTTGGTTAATCTATCAACAATAACCCAAATAGCATTGATGCCTTGAGAAACCGTAGGAAGACCCGTAACGAAATCCATGGTAATGTGTTCCCACTTCCATTTCGGAATCTCAAGTGGTTGCAACGGACCCTTAGGTACTAGATGCTCCGCCTTAGGTTCTATCAAATAAGGCTTGTTTGGTTACCCACTTAAAATATAATCATTTAATCCTTATGCCTTGTTTGGTAAAACATAATTAGATTAAAGACTTAATAGGCATTAGGCATTATTTGGTAAAACTGAATTAAACTCCTTTAATTAATTAAATAACTCCCTTATAAAAGGTTATTTGTCACACTTTAATTTAATCAACTAACACATCCTTTTTACTACAAATTCAAATTCAAATATAATAATTTATTTAATCATCACAAACTCTCTAACTTAATAGTTAAATTAAATTTGAATATAATAATTAATTTCCTTAATTATTTATTTAACAAATAATTAACCAAATCGAATCAAATTTGAATAATTTTTTATTCAACAATAAACACATCCATTAAATACATAAATAATTCAATAAATATTTAATATAGCAATTAAAAAAATTCTGGAATGTTACATCATTCCCTCCTTACAAGGATTCCGTCCTCAGAATCACAATTCAAACAACTCATTCATCACAAATCTTATGAAAATAATCAATTTTAGCATGATGACTAGTCAAACAATTAATTCTTAAAATCACATCAAATTCAAGCATTTCCAAAAAGATAAAGTTAATAGGTAATGTGAGGGTGTCGATTTGGACCAAACAAGATTTATAAACAGTAGATGTAACAAATAGTTCTCCTAATGGAGTTTCAATAGATAAGTCAAAGTCAAATTTTTCAATAGTCAAGTTCAAACGTTGAGCACATGCAAGTGAAATAAAAGAGTGGGTATAGCCGATATCTAATAGGGCATGGACTTCGTAAGAGTTTTTGAGTAGTTTACCGATTATAACTGAAAGTACTATGCATACAAGTAATCATGTATGATGATGAAACATATACTTTGTAAATAATCATATTCATTTATTAATAAATGTATTTATTTACTAAAACTCATAGTTTTAAGCAATGCTTTTAGAATCATAATGAGATCATACTAATGAGATCTAAATTCTTATATAGCTTAAAAAAATAAAATGTTCCTAATCGATGGATTACTAAAAATGGAATTAGTAAATCTGGATATATTGATACATACGTTGATTACTCATTGGATAAGGATGATTGATCTCATTATCATTTGTGTGGAGACACTAAAGCAAGTATGTAGGTGCTTATTGGAGAATAAGTTCACTGAACGTGGCTTACTAAGGAATACCTAATGGAGTTTAACTTGCCTTCAATATGAATTCCTGTAATGATAATAGTACAAGTGATCCTTAAACTTGAGATCATCATAGTATCTTGTGCATAATGAATTATAGTTTGACATATTCCTTAAGACCCTTAGGGCAAAGGGTATGCTTGGGCGTAATAAGTTATATATGGAGACAATGAATAATCAATAAAGAATCTACCGCTTCTAGTAAAAGAAGAGAAATGTCCTATGTAATTCGATAAATGACAACCCAGGAATCCTTGGCCAAGGTGGAATGAAATTAGAAAAGGAGTTTCTAATTTGTATTTATTTGGAGTTATGCATTTGTGAATCGAAATACATATAATTAAATAAAATAAGACTTGACAGTAATTTCATGTCTTATATTTAATTGGGACATTGTATGGTGGAATGATTCAATTGTACGGTAACTATTTACTAAAAGGTTATTTTATGATTAATGTTGAAATTTATATTTTCTAGAAAGTCGTTGGTCGCTAAAAGTCCAATAATAATCTAGAGGGGGGGGGGGTTGAATAGATTATTACAGATTAAAAATTATCTTAGGCCTTTTTTGTTTTTTGTATAATTAATTTGCAGTGTTAAAAATTAATATGCAAGACAGTAAAAAATCAATTACAATTGGCATAGAGATTTGTTTGGTTCACAACATACATCCCGGGTATGCTGCTACGTCCAGTCTGAAGCTCCTCTTCAGAACTTGAGATCCTATTACTATCAGTAATAAATACTCCTTCAACAGGCGGAGAAGCCTTTACAAAGTTTTATAGTCAAACTTCCAACTGTTCCTAACTAATCTATCTTGGACAGCAAGCTCCCAGCTCCCTCTTCAAGCTTAGTTGTACTTCTTTTGAGTTCAGTTCTATTCTATGTTCTGGTCTTGAAACAACATCCTCTTCATCACCTCACAAGTACACTAGAGACCCAACTTCCCACTGACCTCTCTAAGACTCTGGTCTTGGTTGAAGAATTACTCGTCTTTCTCACAGGTACATAAAATAAACTAACTCTAACCTTTTCTCTTTTTACAAATGATTTTACAATAATTTGCTTCTCAAATAAGCAGATAAGAATTTAGTACAGATTGATGCTTCTCAAATAAGCAAATAAGAATTTATTACAGATGGATGCTTCTCAAATAAACATATATAATTTTTCTCAAATAAGCAGATATCAATTAAAGAGCAAATATATTTATAAAAGTTCAAAGACTTTTATACTTGAGAAATTATGCTTCTTTGTAAGCAGATAGTAATTTGTGCTTAGATCAAATAATTCTTCTGTGTAAGCAAATATGTAAATTATCCATTGGTATAAAAGTTTAAATAACTTTTATATTTTTGTGTGAAAAGTGCTTCTTGAATAAGCAAATAGATCAATTTTAGCTTTTACTAAAAAATGCTTCATTTAAGCGGATATATATTTTAATGCAAATTATAAAGAATTATTTATTCTTTATAGAGTAAAGAAAAATTACTTTAAGTTTAAAAAACTTTTTAGAATGAAAATACTTCTAAGTAAGCAAATAACTTATTTTAAGCTTTGAATCAAATATGATTCTAATTAAGCGTATATATTCACTTAAGTTTGTGAAATAAAAGTTTAAATAACTTTTATATTATGCAACAAGTATTTTATGAATAAATAAATTTATGAACAAATACTTTTGATGACAGATATCAAGTATAATAAATAAATCAGTTAAGCAATACATGATATAACAAATATTATTGTTTAGCTCAAATAATATATAAAAATATTTTATCTATTATGTGAACTTTTATAAATAATGTCGTTTAGTACAATAAGGAATCGTACGGTCGGATTCCTCTCCGTAGAGGTTTATCTCCGTAGCCTTGCGGCGTCTAAGTATTCAAATTTTAATTATTAAGATAATTAAATAGCTTATGTGATTTTAAAACTAAAGTAAAGCAAACAATAAAATCAACACCAAGATTTTTTATGTGGTTCAGCTATTACCCTCTATAATAATAGCCTAGTCTACGTCCAATACCAACTAGTATTGGAGACTCACTTTATTTATTTCTTTATAAATAAACAATGATTACAAAACAGATTCTTACAAAAATTAATTAACAATTAATTTCTCTTGAGCACTCTTGCTCCTTGTGCACCTATGCACTCTTCAAGCACCTTTGCTTCCTTGAACCTGTTTGTAAGCCTCTTCTCTAATCCACTAGGATTAACACCTTTAGACTACACTTAGTCTAAATAGAAAATTAAATACAAATATAGAGGTCTATGATCAATGCAAGAATAATCAATTTAACAATTAAAGGCTCAACTATATGTAATGATCAATTAGCACAAAAAGATAAACAATTAATACCTTACCCAATACCAGCTAAATAATATCAGAAGTTAATTGCTCAGCTGCTCAACGTTTGCACTGATCAAATTTAGTTGCTCGATAAATATCAGTATTTAGTGAAAAAATAATTTTATGAGTTGTGTTCAATTCAAACATGTCTTAAAGGTTTTTATAATCTAATTAAAGTTACCGTTGCACAAAGAGTCCAAGTGTACAACACTGTTACGTTGCCAACAAGATAATCAAAAAAAAATCTTGTTGAGAAATAATCTCAACTACATCTTCAGTTATAAGAATGAATGTATGTTGGACTCTTTTAAAAAATTAACCCACTAACACCTTTGACTTAATCTTTTCCCTTTTAAAGTGGCGTGTACTAGTGAATAACAAATCTTCCTTTATCTTTCTCATATTCAAGGTAATATAGTCCCAAGACATTCATAATTACACTCCTTGAAATCTGTACACTCTCATTTCATATTCCAAAGATGTATAGTTGGCATGCTCACGTGAATCACTCATATATATATATACTTCACACGTTTTTATAGAATAGAGCTTATTGACATGCACACTTAATCCATGTGAATGCACATAACTAAAATCAGGATATATCCGGATATCCAAAATTTATGTATTTGAAATATATATATATCAAGTGAACTTGCACACGTAACCCATATCATAATGCAATCCTTTTTGTACGTTTAATGATATATATATTTAATCTGATCTTATTTTATATTTAGAAAAACCTTTTTCATTAGATTTTTTAAATCATTTTTTATTTAAGACATAACAAAATGCAAATAATAAGTCCTAGAGCCTTTAAATGAAAAATCAATTATTATGGAATTGACCTTACATTTGTTTTCCTAGAAAGAAAAACTTCTTCGTCCATTTGAAAATCCCACCAATGTTTTTTTATCAACAGATACCTGAAAAGCCATTAAACAATTTAGTATATGAACAATTCATCATCAAAACTTAAGGATGGAATATGACTAAGTTAACATTCTCCCCCTTTTTGATGATGACAACCCAAAATTGTTTAATACTTATTCGCTCCCCCTAAATATATGCATAATATAATTAGCTCCCCCTAAATCCATGCAACAATATCATTTTAGGATTCTGAAAAATGATTTTTAGTAAATCCGAAAAATCCTGAAATTTTTAAACAACCTGTTATCTGCAATCATGTTAGTTCATCAAATATCAAATATTAAGTACTAACAAATATATCAACTTTAAGCAAATATTAAAATATTAAAATCCCAGTCTTTTGGTGATGCACACCAAACCAAAAAACCAAACATAACAACATAAGTCTTTACAGTCTAAAATCCAAAAACAATCATCATCATAAAATCATCAAAAAACTTCTCCCCCTTTGTCATCAAATAAAAAGGGAAGTAGTCATTAATCGAGATCTACCACGGCTGCGCGCTGAGCTGCCCTTTGTGTGAGATAGGGACGATGATTGGCACGATGAACTTTTTCTGCAATGCTTAGATCAGTAGCGAATTGAGGAGGACGCGGAATGAAAGTTCCAGGGGGTAAGGGCACGTCAAGAAATTCACCAATGAATTCAGCAAGCCAGTTACAATGAACCCATTCCGTAACCATAGAATGCTTATGATGCATATGTAGTTTAGATCCTACATCATTGAAACGTGTAAAAATGAACTCAGCCAACTCCCCGACCTGATTACTAACAAACTTGATCTCTTGACTCAACTGACAAGAATTCTGATTAAGTCTTCGTTGCATAACCTCTCGCTAAAGCGAAGGTTTTGCGCTCAAAACCCGTCAGAAGTCAATAAATTCATCTTCAAGATTGTTATAAAGTTTGTTAATTTCAGGAGCTCCCAAAGGTAATTTGCATTTCTCCAACAACGTCATACGAGTGTTAAGGCCAGACATTTCAGCTTGCATTTTTTCTTGATTACTAAGCATAAGTTTCAACATGTCAATGATCTCAGAAGAAGATTGAGTGGGGGGCTGAACATGAGAAGATGTAATTGAGATTGGAGGAACATGATTCTAAGAAGTAACACGAACAAATTAACCATCAATCAAAGTGATACGAGACAACTTTAAAGTATTGACACTGAGTGAATCATTCACAATAACAGAAAGTTCATTCTCAAAAGAAATTTTAAAGTGATTGAAGAAAGTGGTGAGACTAGCACTATAAGGCAAACATGTTTTTGTTTTTTTCAAACAACTTGTCATTTGATGGAGCAACATTTGGGATAAATTAAAAGACAGACCTTTTAAAATCGTGGCAACAATGATCAAATCTTGATAAGTAAAATCAGCACTACCACCTAAACGAGGCAAAAGATTAAACCTAACAAGATGGTGAATCACACAAGCAAGAGGAGAAACATCTATGATTTTTGGAGTAAAAACATCATTCAACAAAGGGTTATCCATTACAATCTGTAATTGTTCCAAAGGGGGAAATGGAGAATGGACAACCCCTTTTCGAGTAAATGGACAATCACCAGTGAATGGAATGTTTAAAATGCTACCGAAATCCATGACAGTGAAATACAAAGATTTTCCTTTAACAAATGAGGTGTAAAACTCCCCATGACATTCCAGATTAGTATAAAACTGTTGAACTAATCTGGGATACACAACAGAAGGAGGAAAAAGCATGGAAGATATACCACAAGATTCAAACAAAGTTTTCAAAGGAGACTCTTGATAACAGATTTGATCCACTGATTTTTCATAAACCAATTATTTTGGAAAAATGACAATTTTAAAACGCACCTCATAAGCATTACTTCGAAAGAAGTTGTCAGGAAGATCAGAGGAGAGGTTAGGGTTTACCGAAATCGGTGGAGGTGTAACCTTCGGCTTAAAGGGTGGAATCGTTGACTGTCGTCGCTGAGAGGGTCTAGATGATTTTGGCAAGGAGGGACTGAAAGTTGATTCGTCATAAGGCAAAGAGTCCACATACTCTGTTTCCTTAGACACGACTTTCTTCACTTTTCTTTACTTTCGTGAAGGTCCGGCAGTCGATTGGGGAGGAACCGTCGTCTGGTCGTCGTCAGAATCCATCATTGATCGCTTATATGTTCTAGTTCTCATGATATTTGAAGGTAAAGTTAGAGAAGATAAACGTATAAGGAGAGATAAAGAAGTAGAGTCAGAAAGATTTTGAGAAGTATAGAAAATGGAGAGAGACAGATAGAAAGTTATTTAAAAAGAACTGATGCATGTACAAAGTACACTCATGCACGCCTACCTCTTCCAAGAACCTCAACCGACTTGTCTTTTCAATTTTTAAAACCATTATGAGATACGCCTAGAATATTGCGTCCATGATTTAAGGACATAAATGAGCAGCCGAAAATTCAAACTCATAATTATCCTAAGTTTATCAGTTAATGAGATATACATGCATAATAGGATAACGATAACACAGATTTTAAAATGAATTATGCAAGACACATCTCAAGTTCTCTTCGCAGCATGCAAAATCTATCTTCACTTAATGGTTTAGTAAAAATATCTGCAACTTGATTTTCAGTTGGAATAAAAATTAATTTAATTAAACCTTTTAACACACTGTCTCTTAAAAAATGATGTCTAACTTCTATATGTTTTGTACGTGAATGTAACACAGGATTTTTAGATATATCTATAGCACTAGAATTATCACAATATATAGGCACACAATCACATAATATATCAAAATCACATAGAGTTTGCCGCATCCATAAAATCTGAGAACAACAACTTCCTGCAGCTAGGTATTCACCCTCAGTAGTTGAAAGAGCCACTGAGGTTTGCTTTTTACTATGCCATGATACGAGACTTTGTCCCAAGAAAGTACAAGCACCACTCGTACTTTTTCTATCGATTTGACACCCTGCATAGTCAGCATCTGAATAACCTATTAGTTCAAAGTGATTACAAATTGGATAAAATAATCCTAAATTTATTGTACCACTTAAGTATTTCAAAATTCTTTTAACAACATTTAAGTGTCATTATTTGGGTTTAGCCTGAAATCTTGCACATAAACAAATACTATACATTATATCAGGTCTAGAAGTAGTTAAGTATAATAAGCATCAAATCATACCTCGATATTTTGTTATATCAACATCAATACCTTTCTCATTAGCTGTGAGCTTTATTGATGTGCTCATGGGTGTACCTTTTGAGTTAGACCCTTCAAAGCCAAATCTCTTAAGTAATTCTTTTGTGTATTTGGTTTGATGGATGTAAATTCCTTCCTTCGTTTGCTTGATTTGAAGTCCCAAAAAGTAGTTGATTTCTCCCATTAAGCTCATATCAAATTCTTTATGCATGCACTTGGAAAGCCACTCACAAAGATAATCATTAGTAGCACCAAAAATTATATCATCTACATATATTTGAACAATAATGATATATATTTACAATTTTTATATTTATAACTGCTTATTGCTTTTCATATAAATTGCGACATCATGTGAGCCTAGGAATCATGTGATCACAAATTCAGTCTAATGAATCTAGATTCGGTTCCCGTGATGGACATTTTCAGTTGTAAGCAGCTTGGAAATTATTCACGGTGTTTGAATTTCCTTAGATGGCTTTCATGCCCATGAGGAGTTCGGCACTACTATTTATTATTTTCTCGAAGATGCTTCACATCTCAAAAATAAAATCAAACAAGCCGAACATTTAATAATAAAATGGAAGTATGAAAAGGTCTCAATTACTATTGAGCACAGGGTTTGAAAAACGTCTTTTACAAAACCTCACTGCTATATCATGTTTAAAACTGAATTTTTCATACAAACTCAAACCCTTTGTATATAGGTGCAAACGAAGCCTCACACTACTTCCAAATAACAACACATTGACCCACACACACACACACAAACATTCATATAACAGTTTCTTGAAAAGTGGCGGTCACCATGGTAACACGGATGTTGGGGGGTGCCTAACACCTTCCCTCTGCATAATCAAGCCCCCGAACCCAAATTAATCTCAGTTTCAAAGACCCGTTTGTCAGTGTCACATCACTGGGTCAATGTGCAAACCTTTCCTCAGTTGCGTTGGTGCAACCAATTAAAAACACCAACTGGCGACTCTTACAGTCAAATCATCGACATGATACATGTCAGACCTTTTTCACTTGTTTTTTCAAACAAATCTCACATAACATGAGAACACCAAAGAACAAGAAAAGAAAAGGGAAAAATAAAAATCCCGATGTCGACAATCGATTCTAGTCGTATATTTGCCATCATCGCATGGGTCCCTGAAGTCTTTAACTCTATCTCTATCCTTTGTAAGTCATACAAAATGGGCCTTTACGTTGACAATATCACACTCGTACCCGCATATGATCTTCTACTTAATGCGTCAGCTACTACGTTCGCTTTTCTAGGATGGTATTGAATAATATGATCGTAATCTTTCAACAGCTCGAGCCAACGTCGTTGCCGCATGTTAAGTTCCTTTTGAGTGAAGAAATATTTTAGGCTTTTATGATCCGTATAGATCTCCACTTTCTCCCCATACAGGTAATGCCTCCAAATTTTAAGTGCAAAGACAACAGCTGCCAACTCTAGATCATGAGTAGGATAATTCCTCTCATATTCTTTGAGTTGTCGAGAGGCATAGGCTATGACTTTTCCATGTTGCATGAGAACACATCCTAAGCCATTGCCTGAAGCATCACTGTAGATGACAAATGTGAAGTTCCCAAAATAATTATACATCACCCATCTTGGGTCGCCAAATACATGATACTGAATACAAATATAAACTTAATTATTCAACATGAGCTAAGAGTTTTTATACGAATATTGTCTTCTAGACAATATCCAAACTCAAATAGAGTTCTCATTACATTTATTGTAACACTATTTTATAGAATAGTGAGGACTACTATAACACCATCTCGGACCATCACTCTGTTCCCCGACTATCCCCGGCTACGTTCTCATTTCCTGAAGAGAACAATGAAAGCAAAAGGGTGAGCTTAACTAGCTCAGTAAGAAATATTATGACTAAGATAATGCAGAATAAATTATCATTGGTCTTCAACAGTGTTAAACTGATAAAATACAATAAACATCAAGTTTAACTGCAGCGGAACAAGTAATCCATTAGAAGAGTCAAGTAGAGCATGATATCTACTATCTTCTATGATTTAAAAAGTTTTTCATCAATTTTATCGCTGAGACTCAGCTTAATAAATAAACCACATCATCGAATCATCCCTGCACTACGGGCCAAGGATATTTATGTAATCATCAATGGTCATGATTATACCGAATAATCCCTGGTCATAATCAAATCAACAACTGTCCATCAATGCACTACAGGCTAATGTGGACTTTTACCACATCATTTGTAACATTACAGGTCACGATTATACCGAATGATCCATGGTCATAATCATACCAATCAACAGTCCATCTACGCACGTAAGCCAAAGATGACTTTCATCACAATATAAGCATGAGGATGATGACAATGATATAAGCATTAATCAAACGAAATCAAGAATAAATTTTAAAGACTTTAAATTTATCCAGAGTTTAAAAATATCCAAATTGTCAACATGATACTGCTTTGTGGAGTAAAATTCAAGAATAATATTCATATATAGAAAATAATTTGGACAGAAAAGAAATTTATTTTTTGGGTGAATAGTACTTCAGGAATAGTACTTCATGAATAGTACCCTAGCATGAAAAGTGCCCCAAATACCCGAGTGAATAATATTCAAGTGAATAGTAACTGGGTGAATAGTAACTCATGAATAGTACTCCGGCATGAAAAGTGCCCTGAATACCCGAGTGAATAATATTTGAGTGAATAGTAATCGGGTGAATAGTAACCCATAAATAGTAACTCATGAATAGTATTCCGGTATGAAAAGATCAATAATTATCAAGAAAGCTCATAATAATATTTTCATGAAAAGATACTAGATGAAGCGCAAATATCAAGGATATTCTACTAATTTCTCGAAGTATAGAAGTAATACTTTAATAGAATGAGTGTAGAATTATGAATATGAAATGAAATAATATTACTTACATACTACAGAGTATGGAAGAAAATATTATTTCTACGAATATTAAAAAATATAATATCCCATACCTCAGAAGAAGACTGGATACTGGAATAGTGAGGTAGCGGACTTCTCTTCTTCTTTCTCACTATAGCTTCTCTCTCTATAATTGTTCTTGTGAGTCTTAGTGAATTGGTGAGAATGGAAGAAGAATGAGCTTCTATTTATAGAAAAATATAGTTTCGATAATTGCACGTTTTGGGGCTCGAAATATTATAGTATACTACCTTCATCTTTTTCGTCATTTTTAATTTAGTCCTGCATGTATTATCAAACTTGCACCACCTCCCCTAATAGTACATCATGTGAATCAATAGTACATTCATGTGAATCAATAGTTCTATACATGTGAAAAAATAGTTACAGTATAGTACCTTCATCTATACCTCCATTTTTAATTTAGTCATGCAAGTATTATCAATCTTGCACCACCTCCCCTAATAGTGCATACATGTGAATTAATAGTACACACATGTGAACAAATAGTTATAAGCATGTGAATTAATAGCAATTAATTGCTCATTTATCAGATTAATTACTCGATTGGTCAATATAACCTCCAGAAATTAATTATTATCGAAATAAATGTCGATTTCCACTAACACTAATAATTCCAAAATAATGGAACTATCAAATTCATCTTTAATCAACACGAACTTATTCATCATTAATATTATAACTCACAATATTTAACAACCAGATCATTCCCATGAAAAAGGGGGCTTTTCGATAAGGATTTCTCCCTATTGACGCGCAATTAGGTGACCAAAGCTCTCCTAGACAGAACTTTCTAGACATCGTCAATATTGCACATAATAATACAAATAACTTTGTCGTCTCAATTATTAATTTAATAATATAGAATATTGATACTGTGACAATAATTAAATCAATAATATGAGAGATATTATGTAGCAATTACTGTAGCAATAATTGAGTATAACTGAGTGACTTCTCACGTAAGCATTAATAATCAATACCGTGTGCCACTATGCAACCATGCATATTACTGTACTTTTTTACCACCAGGTAGTTCAACAGTTTAACGGTAAAACTTTAGTCGTTACTTTTATAAAAAGATAATTATGTCATTTTCTAACTACGACAATACTTCCGTTGTGGGGTCCACCAATGATTGTGCCGTCGTATGAATATTCCCTGTTAAAACGAATTTTCCCTGACCAATCAAATATTATATAACCACTTGCTTACTTTGTAAAATTTGTAAATATTACCCACAACTATAACATTATATCAAATCCACACCATAATATTCAAAAATATATTTCGAGAAAAATTATTCTTTATTCCTCGCTCTTAACCAGATGGTATTGTCAGAACAGGTGCTGAAATGAGTCTTCTCTTTAGTTCTTGAAAACTCTTCTCACGTTCCTCGCTCCAACTAAATTTTGTATCTTTTCGAGTCAGCTGAGTTAATGGAGTAGCGATTCGAGAAAATCCTTCCACGAATCTCTGATAATAACCAGCTAAGCCTAGAAAGCTACATACTTCGGTTAATGACTTAGGTTGCTCCCAGCTTTGAATTGCTTCAATCTTTGTCGGGTCAACAAATATTCCATGATTTGATATTTATGTGTGTGACACCCCCAAAATAGGTATACATTACCCATCTTGGGTCGCCAAAAAAATGGTACAGAATTCAAATACAAACTTAATTATTCAACATGAGCTGAGAGTTTTTACATGAATATTGTCATCTAGACAATATCCAAACTCAAATAGAGTCCTCATTACATTTATTGGCACACTATTTTATAGAATAGTGAGGACTACTATAACACCATCTCGGGCCATCACTCTATTCCCCGACTAGTTCCGGCTACATTCTCATTTCCTGAAGAGAACAATGGAAGTAAAAGGGTGAGCTCAACTAGCCCAATAAGAAATATTATGACTAAGATAATGCATAATAAGTTATCATTAGCCTTCAACACTGTTAAATTGATAGAATATAATAGACAACAAGTTTAACTGCAGCGGAACACACAATCCATTAGAAGAGTCAAGTAGAGCATGATATCTACTATCTTCTATGATTTAAAAAGTTTATCATTCACGTTATTGTTGGGACTCAGCTTAATAAATAGATGACATCATCGAATCATCCCTGCACTATGGGCCAAGGATATTCATTAGTATCACGTCCACAAATTATTCTTGCACTACAGGCCAAGAATTATTCGTGTAATCATCAATGGTCGTGACTATACCGAATTATCCCTGGTCATAATCATACCAATCAACAGTCCATCTATGCACGTAAGCCAAAGATGACTTTCATCATAATATAAGCATGAGGATGATGACAATGATATAAGAATTCAATTAAAAGAAAGTAAAGGATAAATTTTTAAAAATTTATAATTTAATTTATCTAGAATTCAATAATGTCCAAATTTTCAACATGATACTGCTTTGTAGAGTAAAATTCAAGAATAATATCCATGTATTAAAAATAATTTGGACAGAAAAGAAATAATTTTTTTGGTGAATAGTACTCTGTGAATAGTACTTCGGGAATAGTAACTCGTGAATAGTAACCCGACATGAAAAGTGCCCCAAATACCCGAGTGAATAATATTATAGTGGATAGTAAAATAGGGTGAATAGTAACCCATGAATAGTAAATTGTGAATAGTATCCTGGCATGAAAAGTGCCCCGAATACCCGAGTGAATAATATTATAGTGAATAGTAAAACCAAATGAATAGTAACCCATGAATAGTAACTTGTGAATAGTACTTCGGGTGAAAATATTGATATTTAATAAGAAAGTTCATATCAATATTCCAATAAAATGATACTGGATGAAGCGCAAAACTTACGGATATTCCACTAATTTTAAGGATTATAGAAGCAATACTTACCATAGTAAGTTTAGATTTAAGAATATGAAAATAATTAACATACTTTAAATCGCAGAATGGATTTTCACCGTCATACTAAGATGCGTAATCCAGCGTAGACAAGTTATTCCGACATACTAAAGGATGAATACGAAAAATAGTATTCCTTATGAATACGAAAGAAATAATACCCCTTACCTTAGTAGAAAGCTGGATAATACAAAAGTGAAGTAGCAGAATACTCTTCTTCTTGCTCTCTATAGTTTCTCTCTCTATAGTGTCTCTTGTGAATCTCAATGAATTGGTGGGAATGAAAGAAGAATTAAGCTTCTATTTATAGGAGAATGGACTAAATAGTAACTAATTCATGAACAGTCTAGTTTGATTTACTATTAGAACGGACGGTCTAGATTGATTACTATTAAAACCACAATCGATGGTCCAGATTGATTTACTTTTAAAACCACCACCGACGGTCCAGATTGATTATTTTTAAAACCACCACCGACGGTCCAAATTGATTTACTATTAAAACCACCATCGACGATCCAGATTGATTACTTTTAAAACCACCACCGACGGTCCAGATTGATTAACTATTAAAACCACCATCAATGGTCCAGATTGATTTACTATTAAAACCACCATCAATGGTCCAGATTGATTTAACTTATTACACTTTAGTACCCCTAAAGTTTTCCAAGTTTGCATTATTCCCCCTTAACTTTTGTAAATCACTTATCTTCAATAAACACATTCTTAATACTTCAATAATTATTCATCATTAATATTATAACTCACAATATTTAACAACCAGATGGTTCCCAGGAAAGAGGGGGATTTCCAATAAGGATTTCTCCCTATTGGCGCGTAATTAGGTGACCAAACCTCTCATCGACAGAACTTTCTAGACATCGTTAATATTGCAAATAATAATATGAATAATTGTATCGTCTCAATTATTGATTTAATAATATATAAAATATTGACAATAACTGAATCAAATAATGTGAGATAATATGCAGCAATTACTGTAACAATAATTGAACAAAACTGAGTGACTTCTCACGTAAGCATCAATAATCAATACCGTGTGCTACTATGCAACAACGCATATTACTGTAATTTTAATACCGGGTATTTCAACAGTTAATGGTAAAACTTTTGCTGTTATTTTTATAAAAAAGATATTTTTATCGTTTTCTTATTCCGACAATAATTTCATTGTGAGGTACACCAATGATTGTATCGTCGTACGAATATTCCCAGTTAAAATGAATATTCCCCGACCAATCGAATATAATATAACAACTTGCGTACTTTGAAAAATTTATAAATATTACCCATAATTATAACATTATATCAAATTCACTCCTTAATATTCAAAAATAATATTTATAGAAAATTCATCTTTATTCATAAAAGTTGGGGTCTTACAATTATTGGCAATATCTAGAAAATTCTATCAAGGAATTAGGTTATCTAATTGCGCGACGATAAGGATAAATCCTTATCAAAAAGCCTCATCTTTCCTAGGAATGATCTGGTTGTTAATATTGTAAACTTATACTATTAATTATGAATAATTATTATGTGGTGAATATTGGTTCAATTTTTATATAAATGAAGGATTTTAGCATGAAATATTTGTTGAAAGTTTGGCATATTTTTCTATGAAATCAAAATTATCTTCTTCAGTAAAATATTCATTTAAATATATTATTATAATATTTTATAATGGATTAAATAATAATATTATAATATATATATATATATATACACACACACACAAGTGATAAAAGGGACGGATATGTGAATGTTTTGTATTCTTTGTTGGGTGCTTGAATAAATTAATATCAGCAAAGTGGCAGATGTTTTCCATGTGGACCCTCACCTATAAGGAAGAAATGAGTGGTTAGGCATGAAAATGATTTGTTAGGCCAATTGTTTGGTGATAAATGTTGCCTGCAAATCCTTGGTTTTCTAAGGGTGGCCCCCACCCATATGGAAAATGAGATGAGTTAGGCAAAAGTAGGCAGAATACTTTGTTTTTTTTCATATTGCTATAAATGTAATATCCCGAGTGTTTATGATAACGATCCTTAGAAAAGGAAATTAATGGGTTAAAGAATATATAATACTCAAATATAATTTAGTCTAAGTAAATGTTATGAAATAAAACTTATAAGAATTTAATATCAAGAATGGTGGGAGTAGGAAATATAAAACCTATATTAAGGTAATGTGTTGAAGTTATTCAACAAAGAGATTTGATGAAAACCTGAGTAAGGTAGGGTTTCGGTGATTTCGAGGACGAAATCCTTATAAGGAGGGAAGATTGTGACAACCCAAATTTTTATAGGTTATTAAAATAGGAATTTAATAATTAAAATTCTTATTATGAGATATTTTGAGTTTGAGTATTTATATATACGTGCTATATATTTTGAAACATGTGATCTGGGGTGAAGAGAAATATATATTCATATATTGGGAAATGAGGTTTAATAGTTAAGTTAACTATTGAAGGAATTAAACGAATTTTGTAATTAATTTTAAATATTTATTAAATTAACTAAATATTTTAATTTATTTATTTATTGAGATAAATAAATAATTGATGATTTGTGGTAAATTAATTTAGTAAATAAATTGATTCGTGTTAATTAAATTGAGTGATGATAATTTTATCTCGAGGATTTAATTTAAGGAAATAATTAAATTAAATCAATTGCTTAATATTTAAGAAAATAATTAAATTAAATGAATTGTTTAATTTAAAGGAAATAAATAAATTAAATAAAGTTATGTGTCTAAATTATTAATTAAATTAGATATATAATTATAATAGAAATTATTTTAATTACCATTACAAGTTATTTAAATTAATTGAGCTAAAGTTATTTAATTAACTAAAGGTGTGACATGAAACTATATAATATAAGATTATTTAAATAATTTAGTTTGGGAAAATTTTTTGGTTAGCCAACAAAGCCTTGTGGCCTTTGGGTTTTTTCAACTGACGTCTTTTATTTTTTTAAAACTGATGAGTACGTGGGCTGAGGGAGGTCAGCTATTTTTTTTCTACGCTTATTATTTTCTCCTAAGGCTAGATTATAAAATTACAAGAGAGAAACACAGAGATTAGAGAGAGCTTGGTGAGAAGAATTACAGTGATTTTGAGAAGAGGGGTTTTTGGGGAAAAAGGATTGCTCTTAATTTTGCTAGCCAACAATCAAAGAATAAGGTATAATCAATTCTAATTTTTAACTCTTGTTTTCTTAAAATTTCTATTGATAGTGGAGTTAGATTGATACACATATATGTATCTATGATTTATAATCTGTTATCTATCATATGTAAGTGATATTTGATGATTAAAAACATGAAATTGGGTTATAGTAGAAAGAGCTCATATAATAGTGTTTATGTTGTTGGATATGGCTAAGAAAGTACCAAATTTTGTGCCCTATATGTGTTGTAATATGCAAATTGAAGTTAGAATATGTTTGTATGTGAAGAAAAGAATACAACATAGCTTAAATCGTGTCAATTGATTAGGAAATGAAGTCGTGGTGATCGAATTCGCTAGAGATGTTAAAACATAAAAATATAGTATGAACATGTGTTTTGGGTCAAATTTTAGGTTGGTTAATATTTTTATAAATTGTTAGAATTCTAGTATGTTGTAGTGCTATGAATTACGAATCCATAGAATCACAAACGGACTAATTTGGATGTGTATAACTCAAGTTATGAAGAATAGTAGGAGAAAAGGGTCAAAAATCGCAAAATACTATAATCTGGGCGTAGCCAAGTGCTGTTGCGCGTCTCAGGAGCGTGGGCACGCAGCTAGGCGCTGCCAAGTTGCGCGGGCATGCTGAAACTATGAAGGAATTGGGTGCGGCCGCGCCTCTAGTGTGCAAGGTGTGACTGTTTTAACTTAGTTTGGTAAAACGATCATAACGTTTTTATACGAACTCCGATTGAGGTGATTCAAGATGATCTGGAACGAGGACGAATAGACCTACAACTATTATTCTTTAGGTTGTTCAATTTGAGGTCTAGAAAAGTAGTCAAAATGGTCATATTTGTGACTGATGCGTATTCGGAGGCAATCAGAGGGCGTTGGACATGCACATACACAAGTACAGTGATGTCGACGATAATAGATGTTGTTCTAAGTTATAGAAAATGAATATTATGAAGTATAATGATGCATAACATTAATAAATGATATATTAGATAAGTTGAATACGCATACTAAGCACACACAAGAGAGATAAATTGGACGTGTGACGAATAAACGTCGAAACGCCATGATAAGTGATAATGAACGTAAAAAGTGTTTTAAATCAAATGAAATGAATATAATAAGATATTGAATAGTGTTAATATAAGACCAATAATGATTCCTAGCAAGACTTAAACACTTGAATGAACTTTAAATATGAAATACAGTGAGATATAAGTTGAAAGTTAACACAATCAAATTGAACATTGTGTATTTATGATAAGAGGGGTTATGAGACGTAAATTAAAGTTTACATTACAACTACTATGCGTTGCTATGTGACTAATAGTTGATGTGCATGATTATATAATTGTGTAGGGCACGTGAAGTGCAGATAACTGTAAGCTGTTAAACTGTTATTGGTAAACAACGATCAAGGCAATCTTTCAGTTCCTATTTGATATGTTAACTTGATTGTTTTAAATCTTTATTGCGAAGAGCATGAGGTGTTATATATATGTTGAGTGTATGAAATGTTAAAGTCAACTTATGACTACGTTGATTGATTAAAGCAAGCTGATGGAGTAAGGAACTCAATCTTTATACTTGTTATATGAACTGTAACATGTATGTTATGTTAGTCCAATGTTTATGAGATATATGTTGAGCATGTTATTATGTGCTACGTGATGCATGAAAACTATTAGATTTGCTGGACTGTCGAGCTCAACCTTGCAAATAACCATTTTTGCAGGTTAAGGATTGAAGGTAACACTATGTGCTACTTGAATGACGTGGATTAGAAATAATACACGAAGATTAATATTTTAGCTAAAGTAGCTATTTCTTTATACCATGATTAAGATTCATGACATGTACTAAATGTTTTATGATGTATACTTTTATGTTGAGTTGTAAAGCTAAAGTTAGAGTTATCTGATATGTAAAGGTTATCGGATTGAAATGTAAAATTTTATATAATAACAGTGAAAAAGTGAATCATAAAATAAGATTGATTCAAAGACATGTAGATGATAAAGGTTTTGATTCAGGGAATTAAAGTAAGAAGATATAAAAGTTTTAATTATTCCGCATTTTATAAAGTTTAACATCGAATAATGATGTAAAATCAGAAGTTAGACGTATTATTAACGACCGAAGTTAATAATTAAATTGTATGAATTTTGGGGTCGTTACAGTTGGTATCAAAGCTGTAGGTTATAAATCTTAGGTAGGAGTACCATAGGCTATAACCTTAGAGAAGGAAGGTGAAGATAATGAAAGAATAAGCTCAAGTAGAGTTTGAATAATAAGAAGTAATTTAAGAAATTTATAAAGAAAGGATTAAAACATGCGTGAGAGGATTCAAAGAAGAATCCCGCTGAGTTATAAGAAGTATGAATGCGGGTTACCCAACTCCAATAATAAGGATGTAAGGTGATAATAAAATAGAAAATGTCTATAAGAAGAGAATGATAAAGAAGTTAGAAATCAAAAAAAGTTATATCTAAGTGTGGTATAATCGTACTCTTTAATAGTTAATGTATGGTATCTGGGCTAAACGATTCCTTCATGGAGTGGAGGTATATACGAACTAGCAACTCGAAACCTAGTTTGTTGGTTGTTTGTGGGAAACCACTCAGCGTACCATATTGAAACTGTTAGAGACTCGATGTGTACCAAGTATAGAAAATGGATACGTATGATGAAAAAGGAAAGAAAGAAGATCATAAAACAAAACGATCATGAGTTAAGAAAAGAATTTTAAGGGAGATGATTATAGAATAAGATCACGACATGATCAGTTTAAGTTATAAAAGAAAGATGGTCTGTAATATTTGAATAATTATAACTTGATGCTATGAAGATGAGGTACTCTGAAATAGTACGAGATAACTCATGAGGAGTTATATATAATGTGATAAGAGGAATTCTTATCGAGCAAAGATCAAGTTAAGAGTAAGATAGAGTTAGGTGGGATTTCTGTGACACCCCCAAATTTGGGTACTTCAATCTCGCAGATTTGGTGTTCACTGTCCAATTAAATCACAACTAACTACCCATAAACAAAGGATATAATTAAACTCAAAATTTTAAACAATAAATCTCCCATTAAAGGGTTACGTAATCTCAAATAAATCCCAGGTCATCTAACCTTTATTACAACCATCAGCGAAAAATTAAAACATGATCATAATTAAATCTATTACATAAGCTTCATAAATAAAAGATAAATTAAATGTTGTCGTCTAATTAAGCATTTTGTCCTTGCCCTTGCTTGTAGAAAGCTCTTCAAACTTTTTAACTTCATCTGCATTGTTTTGTGCAAGAGTGAGCAAATAATTGCCCACAAGAAGGATAATATACAATAATTGTTTTATGAATGACAATTAACTGAGTTTTTAGTGGTAAAATATTCTTACCGGAACAATAAACTTTAATTCAACTGCTATGAGTTCAAAGGAATAATGAACGCATAGGTTAACAACAGACAACAACATCAAAGAATACACTGAGGGTCACAAGACGACAAACTCTATTCTAGGTTTTCAAGTATTTCTACTTTAACCTTTAATAGTCTAAAAGACTATAATCATCATCTATGTCCTAGGTTCACAGGTGTTTCTACTGTAACGTTTAACAGTCTAAACGACTATATGGACCATCATCCCGTACTCCAGGTGATCAGCCCTTTGTACTATGTATTGCGCAAACATTTTAACGCTATTGTGTAGCTCTAAAAAAATAATCCCCTGATATATGGTTGTTCATCTCAGCTTAGATTATCAGGTTCCGAACCAAAGGAAGTTAGGTTGGGAATTAACTTCGAAGGAAGTCTAGATTTTTAGAACGCTCATCAACCAAGTACTGGTTGAATAAGATAGGAACCAATAACTATGCAAGGTTTAATTATAATATCTTCATGAACAAGGTAGATCGGTGAATCAATAAGAGTTAGAGTATTAACAATTTCTAAATTGAACAAATGTTATCATCGACAACATGGTCTCAAAGGTGTGTAAGTACATAAACAAACCAAAGGGAGTTTGGTTTGGGTTGACTTCAAGGGTAATTTAGAGTTTAGAACATTCATCAACTAAGGATTAGTTGAATTGGTAAAGAATCGCTAAGCAGCTTAGAGCCCGGTACAATAATGTAAGATAGTACAATGACTTTAAAGAACGAAAATCAAACAACAGTTATTAGTGGCTGAATAAACACACTTCTTACAATAAAATTATAGACTTTGAATAGCCAAGGTAATCTCGATTGGAATAAAGAAACAAAGATTAACTAACTTGCTCAACAATAAATGAGGGTTAAAGAACTTGCATGGCAATAAATCGTTAAACAAGAGATTAGAGAATTTGCATAAGTATAACATAATAGTGAATAGTAACCTTGTGAATAACAAAGTAGCAAAGGTTAGGGAACTTGCCTCTTGCGTAAGCTATACAATTACAACTCACATACTCCAATATCCTACACAAAGGTTTAGAACCATGATTCCTATTAGATATGCTAACATATCATAACATGCATATTTCTTGCTAAACTTATCATTTTAGCACAAGTCTTATGCTACTATACAAATATCAGGAATTTCAAGTGTTAACCTTCACAACACCTATTTACTATTCATCATGCTCAATAAGTCTAATATGCCACGTTCATTACTTACTAATCATTTTCAACCTTGAAATTATCAATGACATGACACAGTTCTGTTTTAACCTCAATATTCTATGTTTATTAAATTTACATATCATTAGACCAAATTATAATGTCGCTTATCTCAGTCTCGCAGCAGTTGATGCGCAGAAGTCGATGCCTCGATCAATATACTGGTGCATTGCGCCCCATACATAAGTTCAGGACCGGGCAATTGCCCATTTTTTGCCTTAACTTGACCAAGACAAATTGCCACGGCAGTAACGTATTGAAAGGCGTAAACGACATAAACAATGTCAATTTTAGCCCAACTAACACGAATTTCACCCACCAAACAGTGAAATTAACACAAACAAATGATATAAAACTATTACAAACATGCTTCCTCACATATATATCAATATAGAATAATTTAACAACTTAAGCTAGTTTAATTTCTCAAATTTCTCATTTTCCTATAAAAACTCAATTTTTGACATCCTCTACAAAAATCAACACTGTGATTACAATTTTACACCGAATCACTTCATTCAAATTACGCTATCTTCGTTTCTTAATGAACTAGCATAAACAAGCTTCAATTTGCAGTTTAACATACGAATTGATCATCAAATTGGTACTTTTCATGAACCATATGAAAAAATATTCACTGACATTATTTTCTTCCTTTTAAACGAAATTAGCATAATAATTGTTGACTAAATACTAATTCTAATCATCACAAACATATACAATAACAAGTAATCAATTGTATATCAATAATTCCAAAAAGATGAATTCACAAAACTTGAAGTTATATGCCGTAAAATTCATATATATATATAAATATATAAAAATTAAGGTTATGAGTAATACCTTCACTTAGCTTGAACAACCTTGCTAAACATTGGATTTTGCTTTGAAAAACTCAAAATTTCTCTCCCAACTCCCTCTCAATTCTCTGTATTCTCTCTCTGAACTTCTCAGGCTTAGCCAAACTAGAATGTGTATAACCCCCAAAACTGATAACCATGTATGCGTAATAATAAAAGAAAACTGATATGGCCATAATAAGCCTAATCAGTTATAACATATAACGTATAGATTATAAATATATTATATTTATTATTTTATTTATATTATTATAATTCAAATATTAAAAAAAATCCAAAAGCCATAAGGCTTTGTTTGGCAAAAAGTCTTTAAAATAAAGACTTAATATATTTAAGTCTTGTTTGGGTAAAAATAAATTAAACTACTTTAATTATTTTAATAAACAATTTAGTTTATAATTCATAATCACATATTATTTATTTGGATTTCCATATCTAATAATAATCAAATAAAATAATTATATACCATATTTTAAATAAATATCACAAAATTATAACTTCATTATAATTTTATTTAAAATTCAATACATCATTTTAAATTATCAAATTAAGACAACAATATAACATCTCAAGTTATATTACAACTTTCTAAATTATAAATTAATTTAATTTAGAATATTATCTAATAAATTTAATTCATAAATATTTAATAACAAAAAATTAATTCACACAAACACCAGTTAAAATATTTATTTAATTTAATAAATATTTTGAATTACAAATTATAAAATCTTGGATTGTTACATCCTTCCCTCATTACAAGGATTCTGTCCCAAGAATCATAACTCAAACAATTAAATTGTCACATTCTTCCCTCCTTAAAAAGATTCTGCCCCCAGAATCGAAGACATAGACTAAACAAATAACTCAGGATAATTCTTCGTCATTTCAGCTTTGAGTTCCCACGTAGCCTCTTTGACGCCGTGGTTCCTCCATATCACCTTCACAGAAGGTATCACCTTATCCCTAAGCATTTGTTCTTTTCTGCCGACTATCTGAATAGTAATTTCCTAGTAGGATAACCATAATGGTTCGTACTTGGTCACATGATTGCAGTTGGGCTTGTTCAATCATATCATCGGAACATGAAAAACTTTACGAACGCGCTCTAACTGTAGAGGTAAGGCTACCTCAAAACCATACGAGTTTTCCACACTTTGGAAATTCAGGAACTTGCCATAATCATATGAGTTTAGAAACTTATCCTAGTCATACCATAGGCGTCCATTCGCTGAGGGGTTCAAAACATATCATATGATTATGAGTCATGAGCTTACCATATACTTTAGTTTTTAGAACTGAACGTAATCCTAATATCATCTAACTATCAAATATATACATGAGAAAAGAATCACCTTTCCACCATATATACATGGATAGCGCGATACCGACATTCCAATGATTATCAATGTGATAAACTGAGTATATGCACAAAACCTCTGCCCATACAAAATTTTATATGACTTAGTTACCATATGAGTTCTCAATTGAAATCCCACCTAACATTACCTTACTCTTAACTTATTCTTAACTTGCCCATATCTTGCTCAATGCGGACTCCTCGTATGACATTATCGAAAACTTCTTGCGCGCTTAGCAAGCCTTCCGATGTCTGG
Source organism: Panax quinquefolius (assembly GCA_020205615.1). Lineage (NCBI taxonomy): Eukaryota > Viridiplantae > Streptophyta > Magnoliopsida > Apiales > Araliaceae > Panax > Panax quinquefolius. Next base: position 86,809,856 of record CM035157.1, on the reverse strand, counting down.
ATTTTCTTTTAGTTTGGCAATCAATTTGCAAATGATATGACATACTTATTTCTAATTTCGTTCCACATGTTCTTGCAAACCTTTCTGAAAATTCAATGTAAATTGTGAATCTCGGTTCGACACAATTGACACTGAAACACCATGCCTTGAAACAATTTTGTTAACATATAACTTCGCACACTGATCAATAGGTAATATGCTAACTAAAATCTATCACCATATCTTGCCACCAATAGTATTATCGAAGGCAATATATAAATTTCGTGCTCCCTAGTTGATTCAATATATAAATTTTATGCAAAACATCATTTTCAATTCCTGGTATTAGCGAAACCTAGTTTCTTCCTTCTACTTTCAACTATCCCTCATGATCGATTATGAATTTGACACCTTCATCTTGGAGCTTCTCTTCCTTTACTCTGTCTAGCAAAACTGTATCGTTTTCCATCTGAATAGCTTCTCCCCTGACATTTTTTTTTCATATATATATATATATATATATATATATATATATATAAATCTTACCTCCTACCACCACCTAGTCATTTCTATTATGAACCCATCTTACACAGTTAACAAAAATAACTACTACCTATTTCTTAAGACATCGACAACCACGTTCGTTTAGGATTTTGCATTCACAATTTTTGACCAACTTCTGCTATCACTTCAACGCATGCTTAAATACCCCTATATGAGAATATACTTTAGACACTTATGGTCTGTTTATATCTCACATTACTACCCAAAAGTAATATCGTTAAATCCTCAGGGCAACCACTATTAGCTTTAGTTCCGAATCGTGAGTCGGATATCCTTTCACACAAAAATTTTAACTTACGCGATGCATAAGAAATAACCCTGTCGTTCTGCTTAAACACACAACCTCATATATTGTATAACTAGTATATGCCCTTGCCTAAAGGCACGATGTAAAAAAAATTAAATTAAAATTCGAAAAATATTACATTACCTAAAACCACATACCACCATAATTCACCATACCACCACAACAATTAATAGAATTTCCATGTCCAACTACCAAAACATCAAGCTAGTTGGTACTAATTTCCAAACAAATCGATAGAATTTCCTTTAAAAATAGATATCTAAAAAATTCTAAACCTGTCTACAAAATTTACAATCATCAATACATATCCAAACTACCAAAAAAACTATCATTCCATACCCAAAAATCATCATAACCATGTATAATCAGTTAACTTTACAAAAGACATAACACACAAAATACACACAATCATCAACACATATCTAACCACCAAAATATCAAGTTAGCCGCTACTAAATTTAAAAACTTTTGACAAAATTTCCTTTAAAAATAGATATCCAGACAAATATAAACCTGTGTATAAAACTTACAATCATCCATACATATCCAAACCACCAAAAAAATAACCATTCCATACCCAAAATCATCATAACCATGTATAATTAGTTAACTTTACAAAATACGGAACAAAAAAGAATACATACATAAAGAAATTAATACATACTCAATCATCAACATATCTAACCACCAAAACATCAAGCTAGTCGCTACTAATTTCAAGAAATTTCGGCAGAGTTTCCTTTAAAAATAGATATCCAGAAAAATCTTAAGCCTGTTTACAAAATTTACAATCATCCATACATATCCAAACCACCAAAAAAACCATCATTCCATACCCAAAATCATCATAACCAAGTATAATTAGCTAACTTTACAAAAGTTAGAACACAAAAAATACATACATGCAGAAAATAGAGAAACAACATGTTGAGCATAAGACTCTTTACTTTACAGCTTACACCAAGTATATTCTTTATAGCTTACATCATGTATCCTTCAATATATACATGAAAATATTTGAAATTTAAAAATTATCGAAATATGTGAGTTAAAATAAAACAATTATAAATTCGAAACATAAGACCCCTTTCTTTACCCTGAATTATCTAAAAAACAAATGAGCACACATATTTGTATGTAGGGGGGAATGATTTAGATTGATATAAGTATGAATTTAGAGAGATTGTAATAAATAATCAATTTTTTAAGGAAAAGATATGGACTTACAATCAAATAAAGTTTTCTTAGTACTATCTCAACGAACGGTTCATTTGCTTAATGATTTAAATCATAAATTTGTATTGGTGGCAGTATAATGGTGTGTGAGTTTGATTTTCGAGTGTTTGATTGGTTACAGTTATGTGTGTGTGTTTGTGCATGTATTATGTGTGTTGTGTGTCTGTATGAGAATTAGAGAAATATAGTCTTAGTAAGAGAGACTTTCATACCTAGACAATTGTTTGGTCAGTAGTGGTAGGTTAGTAATCGTCAAAGGTGGACATGTTAGTATTGGATTGCATATCATTTAACTCTCTTAAATGTCTTTTTCATCTCTTTAAACCTTATCTTCATCAATATCATTAATGTCCTCGTATCAATACGAACGCCAAAGCATCAGACCTTTGTTTTTCCTTCTGTGTAAGAACACGATAAAAAAATAAGTAATATAAAAAGATAAGATAAAAAGTAAAAAAACGATGAGTATGAAAAAATTATCATACGATATTTTTGAGGTCGTCATCCATCTATCACGACATTAATGAAAATAAATTAAAATAAATAAATTATTAAAAAAATCAATAAGATTTATTTAGAGAGAGTTAATCAGATAATAAACTTACACCACCAAATATAACATCATCCATTGGTCGATGATTGTGCAGTTGAAACGGTTGTAGCTACATAGTAAATTTCATAAGTTATGGATAATGAACATCAATTACATAATATACATATATAAAAGTACATACACATCCAATTTCCGGAACCAAAATTAAGGAAAAGGGCAACCTAAATCACCCTACAAATTTCACAAAATGAACACTCAATAATAACCAACTAAACATCTATTCCAAAAAAAAAACCTATTTCATCATTACTATAAACCTATTTTATAAAAAAAATAAAATAGCCAAATTAAAAGATACCCAATTTAAAAAAAAACAACCTAACATTCGTGTGTAAATGTGTGTGTTTTGTAGGTTGTTGTGTGTGTGTGTGTGTGTGATACTGCTGTGAAAGAGAGATACATAGAGATAGAGTGAGAACACAAATTAAACACCCATTGTAAAAAAAACAAATTTAAAACACCCAAAGTTAAACTGAAGTTGTCGAAAATAGATAAGAAGACTTATGATGAAATAGATTAGAATTTTTAACTGAAGCTATTCGAAAACTTTAGTTAAAGATTTCAAGGTATAACTGATACTAATGGTTTATTCACTTGATAAAAAATTCATGATAAAAATAATTTTAATTTACACCACAACTCAGTTGAAAACGAAAAATTAGAAAAAGTCATCAAGCATTCCTTTTATATGAAAGTGTCATCCATGCACCCTTAAAGAAGGTCAAGCTAAGTTCCTTAATACTGTTCTTTTTTTAACTTTAAGTTCCTTAATACTGTTCTTTTTTAGCTTTTAGCTTTTAGCTTTATCAGGACAGACTTTTCTATATTAACTTCTTCCAGATGTTATTGCGTAATGTTTGAAAAGTTTGAGCAAGAGCACCAATTATTTGAAAGCGAGGGCGTTATATTTGTTATTTATTTATTTTTATTAATGATTAGGAAAAGCTATGTTACCCCACCTTTATTGTTTTATCCAAATGTATATCTTTTTTTTCTTTTTTCATTCCAAAAGTTTTCTTGAAACATAAATGATCATAGAGAAAAATACTAATAGTACTAATAACAAACGAGGGATCTTCCTAATTAAGGTTAGGTATTTCCGACAGCTTCAGTTTAACTTTGGGTCGTTACGTCGTGTCTTACTCTCCTTGAACACATATACTGTCAGCACTAAAATCAAGTCAATATAATTTGCAAATAAGGCCAATAGTGAGACACAATAGTAGTATATGAGTTCAGTTCAAATAAGAGGTAAGGAAAATATCAGTATTGGCCATCATTCAACAGTAATAATGATACTTTTGCGAGTAAATCATTCAACAGTAATTATTTCTTTTGCGCAAAAGCAATAATAATCTTGATACTTAAATAAGTCATTAACACCATGTATACACATAATAATCATTCAATCAAAACAATGAGCAGGGCTTACAGAAGCAGAGCAGTAAATACCTTCAAGAATGCCACTAACTTCTAAAACTTCATTTTCCTGTACCAAATAAATACAAATAACAATCAATTTTGAGCTTAAATAAATAAAAAAATAACAAAGATATTATCATATCCTAAACAATTTACTGAAATTAAAAAACATCAAGATTAAAAAAAATATGAGTAAAAATTTGTCGTAACTCCTAATCACGCATTAAACCCCATAAAAGTTGAACAAAAAACCAAATCCATCCAATTTGGAACCTCGAGTCACTCAAAACCCGAAGTCACTCAACCTTTAAAAAACCACCATTTTAATCAATAGTTCAACATCTAACAAAAATATGAGAATGTTAAACCATCAAACCAATTCGATAAAAGGCAGTGAAGGAATTCCTTCAAGAACTTCTTGGTGAGCCTACACTCTGTACACCCTGTAGGAAGGTCCTTCTTAATTCCCTTACCACAAAAAAGAAACCTTACATTTGACCATGTTTACTGTAGTCAAAAATCTATTTGATTTTCGGTTTTAAATTTACAATTATTTGAATGGCTAGACTTATGCTATGCCCTGTACCATTCAATTCAGTTTGACCCTCAATAAAATGCCAAATCACAACAGCAAACAAAGCTTAAATTACAACAGAAAGGATTACTAATTTCTTCGAAATGCTTATTCAATTTATATTATCATGCAGGCTCTTTTTGGATATTAAAATACAAATATCATTACAGTCCGTTAATGTCAAATCCCATTAGGCTTGGGAACTACGATCAAAATTTTGTGCTTCAAGAATTTTGATTAAATGAGCTTCCCCTTTTTTATTCAGAAGAATTTCAATTTTATCTCTTTTATGATAGATAAGCCACACCATTACAAAGAAACAGAATTGTGGTTTTGAGGATAGCAAGAATAGCGGTGCAGAGGAGCTCAAAGGCTTAGACACTCACACACCCAGAGAAAGAAAGAAATAAAGAAAGAAAGACTAATCAAAGGAAACAGAAATTGAAGAATGAGAAAAATATCCGGAAAGCATGGTGGGGAAATATGCGTTTGATAATACATAATTTCCAATACACATTAAACCAAATAACAAAAATTTTGTCCCAATTATTCTATACTATTGACGAAACAAATTGTAATCTCAAAACCCAATTAGAAAAAATCAACATAATTAGCAAAAATTGAGTAAAACTAATAGAGAGGAAAACCATATGATGAACAAAAATAAACAAAAAAGAAAAATCAAATTAATTTAATGAACCAAACACCTAAAAATCTCATCACAAATCAGACAAATCCACTAAACAATAATAAAATCTCAACTTAATTTAAGCAGTACATCAAGAGCCACGAAAAATAGAAACTATTCCAATAATCGAAAAAAAACAGGGGAAGAAAGAGAAATCATTAATACATCTAGGTTTTTGGGTAAAAACAGCTTTAGAAGTCATCTCTTCTTCTTCTTCTTGGTGATTATGGCTGAAAACCCCTCCTATAGTGACGATAAATACAACTGGAGATGGAAATTAACCGCCCCTCCTTCTAGGTTTTTGGTCGCCACTCTCTCCTTAAAACTCTTCTTCTTTCTCTACTCTTGACACTCTCTGAGATAAATTCTGAAATGGGAAAAAAGAAGGAGAAGACAAAATGAGAAGGCTGAGGTATAAGGCGGGATTGGGTAGCGTGTAAGGGGGGTTTGATTTGGGCGGTTCTTTTTTTTAGATGAAAGGTCAGCCTTTGGATCAAGTTGTAAAAACTGAAATTCAATCTAAACCATTACTGTGCTTTAGATTCAAAATTGGTCCTGATTTATTATATAGATGTGTCGTTATACAACACAAAGTTTTTTGTATTATCTGGTAGAGACAACACAGGTGCCATAAAAATTCTTTTTCAATTCATGAAAATTCACACTATAATTTTCTGCCCATATAAATTCCACCGATTATTTTCTTAATAACTTCTTGATTCACAACATCGATAGATAACTCCACCGTACAGACGTCTTGCAACTAAAAGAATAGAATACTACATTTGACTTCCTCATAGTCTTAAGGTTTATGCACTTTCTTTGACAATGACCTATAACCATATGGTCTAATAACCTCAGAGTTTCACAAATTAAATTGGAAATAAATCTATTGACATCACGCGACCTTGAATATAACACGGAACTTGTACACACCAACTTAAAAGGAATCATTATTCACACTTTCTATATTTAGGGAATAGTCTAAATTTTCCCGAAGCGAATCTAGTTTCTAAACGAATTCATTAGGCATAAATTAACAAGTGGCACTTGAATTAAATAACACGCTGCTGTATAGATAACTGATCGAAACCATACCTTGCATTATGTCCTAGATCGTCATGTTGGTTGATTGTTCGGTTGGTCGACTCGGCGGAGTTGATTCTACAATAACCAGTTTGCCACTGCCACCTTTGCTTCCACTTGCTTTTCCTACCTCTTTCTTTGGGAACCCTCGAGCAAAGTGCTCCTTCGATCCACACGTGAAGCAGGCTCCCTTCCTCGGTCTTGAACATTTTGGTGCAATGTGACCCTTCGAGCCACAATTAAAGCACACCCTTTTTCCTTTCAAACAAACACCTACATGTTTCTTTCCGCAGTTGCTACACGCCTCCACCTTCTTCTTTTCCTTTCCTTGATGATTTTTATCGTCAATACCGTTGTTCCACTTTCTTTTCCAAGCATTACCAGTATGGCTATCATCCACCTTATCATCTTCACTCTTCTTTCCCCTCTGCTCTTGATTGTATGCTAGCGTATTACCTTCCATGTCTTCATCAATCGTTCTCTCCAACGCAATTGTAAACGAATTTGGTTGGAACATCGAGATTTGATTGTATAGCTAGAAATTCAGTTGATTTGCCAGTGCTCTCACCAAAAAGTTCACCAATTGTGGCACTGGATTTGCGTTAGCTTCCCTATTGTATGGATATTCCTTGGGGCTCTGTTGACGCTGCTGTCTTCTTCTAGGCGGCATCTTTCTGTTTAAAACTCGAACTATTAGATCATCGTTCATTCTCGCATTAAAATTTTCAAACTTATCTCAACCACTTATAGATAACACATAATATATCTTAATAAACAATGATGTATTTATTCATTTATTACATCACCACATGACAAAATAGCCTCACTGCTATTTATATATTATTTATCCTGTAATAATAAAATTTTAGGATCACTTGATGATCCATCACATACCAAAGATAAATCTCAACCTATACAGAAAATAGAATACTTAATTCTAAGTTCCATCATTCGCTTGGCCTTCTTCAACTTGTCTTCAACACGATCTACGCATTTAGAAGCCTTCACCCATGCGTATTCAGCTCTCGCACGCTTTGATGACTTTCTTCCACAGTCATTCCTGCGCAATCTCATTCCCAGCTAATAACTATCCTCTTTAATATTCTGACAGAGCCAATATACGCTCTACATCTACAAGTTGTGTAGTAAGGTCTTGAGTCACGACATCTTCTTGTGCTAACATGGCTTGGTGATTTATGGCTAGACCTTCTAATTTCTCGACCTTCTTTTATAACTCAATGTTATGACCATACACCTCATTTGAGAAGTCCCCCTCCTCGTACTCATCCTTCACCTTGTTCACCTCAAATTTATCCTCGCGTTCAAACTTAAACCTATACCCAAGGTCAACAACAACAACAACAACAACGGGTATGGCTTTCCCAAAACAAACCATACTCAGATTGTATGAACTTCTCAGGGATCCTAATCCCTATATTTCTTCATCAGTCAGTCCGACAACAAAGTTTTAACAACCCACAACTTAATGTGTATAATACTTGCTACTCCTAAGTACTTGCTAGCACATAAGTTATTAACACATAAACACATAAAGTATTTTATCATTTTATCTTCAATGAATTTCCTTAATTCATTCCTTAGAACTCGATAAGAGTTTATCACTTCTATGTTTTCGATCTCGTAGAACGTTATAGCCTAAGGTGTCCCCACCTAAGGTTCGTAACCTAAAGCTTTAATACCAACTTATGACACCCCCAAATCTGGGTACTTCAATCCCACAGATTTGGTGTTCACTGTCCAATTAAATCATAACTAACTACCTATAAACAAAGGATATAATTAAACTCAAAATTTTAAATAATAAATCTCCCATTAAAGGGTTACATAATCTCAAATAAATCCCAGGTCATCTAACCTTTATTACGACCATCAGCGGAAAATTAAAACATGATCATAATTAAATCTATTACATAAGCTTCATAAATAAAAGATAAATTAAACATTGTCGTCTAATCAAGCACTTTGTCCTTGCCCTTGCTTGTAGAAAGCTCTTCAAATTTTTTAACTTCATCTGCATTATTTTTTGCAAGAGTGAGTAAACAATTGCCCACAAGAAGGATAATATACAATAATCATTTTATGAATGACAATTAACTGAGTTTTTAGTGGTAAAATATCCTTACCGGAACAATAAACATTAATTCAACAGCTACGAGTTCAAAGGAATAATGAACGTATAGGTTAACAATAGACAACAACATCAACGAATACACTAGGGTCACAAGACCACGAACTCTATTCTAGGTTTCCAAGTATTTCTACTTTAACCTTTAACAGTCTAAAAGACTATAATCGTCATTTATGTCCTAGGTTCACAGGTGTTTCTACTGTAACCTTTAACAGTCTAAACGACTATATGGACCATCATCCCGTACTCCAGGTGATCAGCTGTGACGCCCCCAAATCCAGGTTCCTTCGAACCTCGAATCTGGTCCGCCACGATACTACTATCGTCAAACTATTATATCTTTTATTCACAATTTAATGAATGTAATTTCACTTATTGTAATTTAAAATATAAATTTCCTTCCATTTCCAGGATCTATGTATAATGACCCCAACTATTATATGTTTCAAATATTGGTCATTTACCATTCATGTTTTACATCATATTCGATGTTATATAAATATGCGGAATAATTTAAAATTTTTCAATCTCCTTTGAAAATAAATCTTTTATTGATATCTTAACTCGAATCAATTACAATTCCCTGAATCAAATTATGGTATGATTCATTCTATTCGAATTACTGTATAAATATTTACATCTCAATTCGAATTTCTCTATGTATCACATAATACAAATTTACGACGCAACATGTATTACACATTATAAACTACTATAATATACATCTACTAGAACCTAAACATGGTTCAAGAGCATCTAGTTAAATAATAAATCAATCTCCTTCAATACCATTGAACTTTATCAATCAAATAGAACATAACCTTTACCGTGTATCCTTAACCTGCAAAAGTGGTTATTTGCAAGGGTGAGCTCGACAGCCCAGCAATTCTAGCAGTTTTCATGCAGCACATAGCATATAATAGCATACTCAGCACATGTATTAATAATCCATTAATATTTACTACGCGTGTTATTTCTCATATAATAGGCATATAAGTTTATTTCACAAGCATATCATCAAAAAACAACTTTCACATTTCATACATATCTCATATGCATTTCATATATATACATCAACATTTGCATAGCATAATATAGCTCAACTAACAATTATAGAATTCATATATCAAATAGGAACTGAAAGACTTGCCTGATTCGTAGTTTAACAACTACGACTTAACTACTTAAAGCTTATCAGCAATTCGTGTATTCCTACACAGTTATATAATCATGGATTTACATCCATTAGTCACATAATTCATGCATTCTCAATAGTAATAATGTTACATTGTTTCCTAACTAGGTTCGTAAGACCTACACTTTACTTTCCTTTCATACACTAGGTATGTATAGGTATACCTTAACCACTCGTACTTGACATCAACATTCATATATAGCTACCCCACACTTGACTCTCTATGTGTTCAACACATAATTAAAGTCTATAGATACGCGATCTACAACGTTCTTACATTTTACAAACTATAATTAAATTTAATAACTTTATGTTTTATATAACCATTACATGATCTCATGCTTAAACATCATTTATGTCAAGTATTATAGCTTTAGACATTCATTACACATATGCTTTAAAGTTCAGATGACTACTAAAATAGTTTGGCAATATCGTCATGGCCACAGCTTTATAGTAGTTTAACTTTAGGATGGGCGCAATACTTGTCAGATCCCGCCAAAACCAGTTTGAAATATTTAGTTCTCAGTTCACACTTTATTTCTTAACATGCATGAATGTTAACACATAATATTTGCACACGTTAAGAGATCATTTGTCAAAGTTTAGAACCTCTTGTGTTTATTCAAAGTTGTTTTCCCACTTTAAGGCTTAACGACTTTCTTTAACAAGATTCGATGTTTACAAGCTTAGTTTCGCAAGACATTCATTTAAAAGTCATTCTAGACCAAGTTAAAGCAACTAGGTGCAACTTTAAATCTCATTTCTAAGCCATGTATGTATGTTATTACATTTAGAACTTTAAGTCCATAAGTTACTTTAAGTTCGTTCTCAAAGTTTCAAGTTTTCTTTAGAAATCATTTTCAACTAAGCTATTGTAAGTTGATAATAGTAAAGAAACTTTAAATCACTTCTCATGCTTAGGTGTACTCATAACTCAACAATATGTATATGTTAAAATATCATAACTTCAAAGACTCAATGTTCGTCAATATTCATTTTTCAACCTTCCAAGTTTCTTTTCAAAAACACATACTAGTTATGCTAAAGAATTACATTTTGAGTAAAGTAATCTTAGCTATATGACATGTCTATTATTATGCATTTTCATGTTATATCACTTAGAATAACATAATCCATCGTCGGGAGCACTATACTAACGTATGTACTTGCTCGACGCCCTCCTATCGCCTCCGAATACGTAACAGTCATAAAGATGACTATTTTTACCCTTCCTAACGACCTCAAATTGAAAACCTCAAAGAACAAAAGTTATAGGTCTATTCATCCTTGTTCCGGGTCATTTTGAATCACCTTAATCGGAGTTCGTATGAAAATGTTATGCCTAATTTACTGCAGTAGGTCAAACCACTCCATCAGTTACTGATGTCCGGTGCAGCTGCTCCCTAAATGGCCTTGGGGGCAGTGTAGCTGCACCCCAAGTCATAGAACAGCCCCTCAGGCTCTGCTCTTCACGATTCTGCAGTCCTCTACCCCTTTTGATTTTCACAACATGAGTTATACTCATCCAAATGAGTCCATTTTCGATTCTATGGTTTCGTAACTCATAAAACTACAACATACCAAATACCCAGATATTAACATAAATATTAACTAACCCAAATATCAATCTATAACTCATGTTCATACTCAGTTTTTAACTTTTAAAAAGTTTAGTGAATTCATTCACTACGAATTCGTTTCTAAACCAAATTGGTCCGTTTAACTTCCGTTGTTTTCGTTTCTAACTATATTAACATTATCTAACAACAATTCATGGATTACAACAACATTTAGCCATCAATTTTTGGACTTAAAAGTGACTATTTCATGATATTTCTAAGAATTTACAAAACTTAGAACTCAAGAGCGTTAAGGTTAGAATCATTACCTCTTGGTTGCTCCAATTTGCTATCTATAGCTCTCCAAAACTCTGATTGCTCTTAATTCTATCAACCTCTTATAGCCAATTTCTTAGAGAAAATTTCCAACGGGAAAGAGAAGGAGTTGGCTTTATTTATAGAGGAACCATTGACCAAACAATGGCTTTGCCCAACAATTTAAACCAAAGGGAAGAAGAAGAAGCTAGTGGATGCTCAAGAGTTGGTCACCAACTCCACAATCAGCCATCATCAACTCTACTACTTAATGAAGAAGAAATAGGATAGGCCAATGGCCTATTCATATGGCAGTTGAAATAGAGTGACACTGATTTTGGGACATAGCTTAAATCCCACCAATAGAGCTTAGTTTGGTTCCTTTAACTCCCATAATGTAATATTAAGGTACAATTGTTACCATATTAGGAATTTAAAGATAAATTTTATACTCACATCATATAATCCATGTACATAAAATACATGTAATAAAATATCGCAGTTAGGCATCATTGTCCAGGTAGTCCCATAATTATCTCTACCACTCATATAACCACATTATAACATTATTTAATATTAATGTTTATTCAAACATTTTAATCTCCTACCCAGTTTCTAGAATACACAGATATTTAATTATTTATGTATTACCACTACATGTGATTTCAGTGTACCACTTAGTACCTTATATCATTAGTCTCAATTAAATGTCATACCTCACGTATTCTTAAGCCATAGGTATTATATGTTACTACTGCTCACATTTTCCATATTACCCCTAGTAATATTATTTAATGATTATACCCACATTAATATTTAATTGGGCTAAAAATCATTTAGTTGGGTATTTTCAACCCAAACAATAATTAATTAATATTACTCATTTCTTTTCAATAACTATTATGCAATCCTTTAATTAATAGAATATAATATTCTATAATATCACTTAACCAATAATTAATTCGGGATAATTAATTAAACCCTATTCAAATCCATTCGTGGGCAAATCATTTAAGATTTTTTTATTATCCTTATGAGTCATTAATACCCATTTCTTAAACTTTAATTTCCAAAAACTAATTTCTCGACCGGCAAGTAATTTACCAATCATAATTTGGAATTAATAATGGCAGCAAGCCGCCATACCAAATTCTCAAAGTGATAAGTTCGAATTAGCGAAATTGACACCTTACGCTTCTAAATACTTTACACAATCTTCTTAAGGGTTAACTCGACTAACATCAATCCTCTATTTGGTTTCACACCATCGGTTACTATTTTCCTTAATAATTTAAGAATCACACTTCGAGTTTTAAAACAATATCTCCCTTATTAGTTTAACCAACTATACATCTCCTGTACAGTTTCTCACCACCGACAACACAATACTCGAATATAACACATACATGCATACCTTTAATCCTTACTTCTCGTCGTGTATCAATTCACTCAATAATTCCCTAACCCCTTTAAAGGTATATCGATTCTCTTCTCTCGTCAACAACGTACATATATATACAAGTCCAAACCTAACACACCTCAAGTCTTTAATAGTATTCAATATAGTACACTGAGTGGTTTCCCACAAATAACCAACAAATTAGTTTCCGTCTTGTCTACACTGTTTTCACAGTGAGTTAGATCGGTTACCAATTCGTATATACCTCCGCTCTCTGAAGGAATCGTTTAGCCCAGCTCCTATACGTCAACCATTAAAGAGTAAGACTGCACTACCTTAGACTTGATATTCACTCGTACATATACTCAAGAAATTAGTGATTATCAAAGATATTTTAATGTCACCAACTTACTACTATATAATAATTCTATAAATTATTTAATTTCGATAGATAAATCTTATCCATCTTCATATAAATTCATCTCTACAATTTCTAACAAATATATAATAATGATATATATTTATTAAACACAACATTACTTATTACATAGTTCGTATTATCCTATGTAACACAATATCACCTACCTCGTAACACATTATATATTTGTATTTGAACCCTTCACATGCCTTAAGAATTTTATTCACTAAATTCTTATTTTAATATTTCCAAAAAATCCGGGTTCTTACATCAGCCCTTTGTACTATGTATTACGCAAACATTTTAAAGCTATTGTGTAGCTCTAAAAAAATAATCCCCTGATATAGGGTTGTTCATCTCAGCTTAGATTATCAGGTTCCGAACCAAAGGAAGTTTGGTTGGGAATTAACTTCAAAGGAAGTTTAGATTTTTAGAACTCTCATCAACCAAGTACTGGTTGAATAAGATAGGAACCAATAACTATGCAAGGTTTGATTACAATATCTTCATGAACAAGGTAGATCGGTGAATCAATAAGAGTTAGAGTATTAACAATTTCTAAATTGAACAAATGTTATCATCGACAACATGCTCTCAAAGGTGTGTGAGTACATAAACAAACCAAATGGAGTTTGGTTTGGGTTGACTTCACGGGTAATTTAGAGTTTAGAACATTCATCAACTAAGGATTAGTTGAATTGGTAAAGAATCGCTAAGCAACTTAGAGTCCGGTACAATGATGTAAGATAGTACAATGACATTGAAGAACGAAAATCAAACAACAGTTATTAGTGGCTGAATAAACACACTTCTTACAATAAAATTATAAACTTTGAATAACCAAGGTAATCTCGATTGGAATAAAGAAACAAAGATTAACTAACTTGCTCAATAATAAATGAGGGTTAAAGAACTTACATGACAATAAATCGTTAAGCAAGAGATTAGAGATAGAGAATTTGCATAAGTATAACATAACAGTAAAAAGTAACCTTGCTGAATAACAAAGTAGCAAAGGTTAGGGAACTTGCCTCTTGCATAAGCTATACAATTACAACTCACGTACTCCAATATCCTACACATAGGTTTAGAACCACGATACCTATTAGATATGCTAACATATCATAACATGCACATTTCTTGTTAAACTTATCATTTTAGCACAAGTCTTATGCTACTATACAAATATCAGGAATTTCAAGTGTTAACCTTCACAACACCTGTTTACTATTCATCATGCTCACTAAGACTAATATGCCACGTTCATTACTTACAAATCATTTTCAACCTTGAAATTATCAATGACATGACACGGTTCTATTTTAACCTCCATATTCCATGTTTATTAAATTAACACATCATTAGACCAAGTTATAGTATCGTTATCCCAGGTCTGCAGTAGCTGCAGAAGTCACTGCCTCAGATCAATATATGGCGCAGCTGCACCATACATAAGCTTGGGGCCGGAAGCAATTACTGCGTTAAGCTCTTTTACCTTAACAACACGGCAGCACTCTGTGCACAAGTGATTACCTAAACGGCGAGAACAAGAGCATGAGCGATGGCCTTTAGCCCAACTAACACGAATTTCACCCACCAAACAGTGAAATTAACACAAACAAATGATATAAAACTTTTACAAACATGCTCCCTCACATATATATCAATATAGAACAATTTAACAATAACTTAAGCTAGTTTAATTTCTCAAATTTCTCATTATCATATAAAAACTCAATTTTTGACATCCTCTAAAAAAATCAACACTGTGATTACAATTTTACACCGAATCACTTCGTTCAAACTACGCTATCTTCGTTTCTTAATGAACTAGCATAAATAAGCTTCAATTTTCAGTTTAACATACGAATTGATCATCAAAATTGGTACTTTTCATGAACCATATGAAAAAATATTCACTGACATTATTTTCTTCCTTTTAAACGAAATTAGCATAATAATTCTTGACTAAATACTAGTTCTAATCATCACAAACATATACAATAACAAGTAATCAATTGTATATCAACAATTCGAAAAAGATGAATTCACAGAACTTGAAGTTACATGCCGTAAAATTCATATATATATATATATATATATAAATTAGGGTTATGAGTAATACCTTCACTTAGCTTGAACAACCTTGCTAAACACCGAATTTTGCTTTGAAAAACTCAAGATTTCTCTCCCAACTCCCTCTCAATTCTCTGTATTCTCTCTCTGAACTTCTCAGGCTTAGCCAAACTAGAATGCGTATAACCCCCAAAACTAATAACCATGTATGCGTAATAATAAAAGAAAACTAATATGGCCATAACAAGCCTAATCAGTTATAACATATAACGTATAGATTATAAATATATTATATTTATTATTTTATTTATATTATTATAATTCAAATATTAAAAAAATCCAAAAGCCACAAGGCTTTGTTTGGCAAAAAGTCTTTAAAATAAAGACTTAATATATTTAAGTCTTGTTTGGGTAAAAATAAATTAAACTACTTTAATTATTTTAATAAACAATTTAGTTTATAATTCATAATCACATATTATTTATTTGGATTTTCATATTTAACAATAATCAAATAAAATAATTATATACCATATTTTAAATAAATATTCCACTTAAATAAATATCACAAAATTATAACTTCATTATAATTTTATTTAATAATTCAATATATCATTTTAAATTATCAAATTAAGACAACAATATAACATCTCATGTTATATTACAACTTTCTAAATTATAAATTAATTTAATTTAGAATATTATCTAATAAATTTAATTCATAAATATTTAATAACAAAAAATTCACATCAACACTAGTTAAAATATTTATTTAATTTATTAAATATTTTGAATTATAAATTATAAAATCTTGGATTATTACAATTTCAATTGAGGACTCATGTGATGGCTGAGTTGTACAAATCTTTGTATGGGCGAGGGTTTTGTGCTTGTACTCAGTTTATCACATTGATAATCATTGGAATGTTGGTGTCGCGCTATCAATGTATATGTGGCGAAGAGGTGATGCTTTTCTCATGTGTATATTTGATAGTTAGAAACTATTAAGATTAGTCAGATATTATTAGGATTAGGTGCGGTTCTTAAAATTAATGCTTATGGTAAGTTTGTGACTCAAAATAATATGGTATGTTTTGAACCCCTCAGCGAATGGACGCCTATGGTCTGACTAGGATAAGTTCTTAAACTCATATTATTGTAGCAAGTTCCTAAACTTCCAATGTGCGGTAAGTTTGATGAACTATATTGGGTAGAAAACGGTTATAGTATAGAGAGCATTGATGAAGTTGAAGATTGATAGAATGGTTAAGTAATGAAGTAATGGAGTAATGATTGAAGTTGATGGATACCTGGATATTCTAAATCTACTAGCTATGCTAGACTTTTGAAATTTATTGACTTCGTGCTGATGTTTGCATTTCTATTAAAACCAATGAGATTTAAAAACAATACCGTTATTTGTATGTCTATGCTAATTGCTTCAGCTAGACAAAAATGATTTGAAATATATCAAAATTTATTTTTTTTTATATCATCAATGTATCATGGAACCTAGTGCAGAGATGATAAAAACGATGGAGTCATCACTGCAGTATTACTTAGTGTTGGATGTGATCTAAGGATCGTCAGCCCACTATGGTATGATTTAGTATGATAAAATCACCAAATGACGGAATCCTCAAACGGACTGTAAATACAGTGCGGTATCATGACGTAAAAAAAAAGATTTTTGAGATTTCTTTAAGCTATGAGAATATATATATATATATATATATATATATATATATATATATATATGTATATTTCGATTGATGTCTGAATTGTTGTAGAAGTCTATGTTATTTGATTCACTTGAGATTTAATATTGAAAGATGTTCATGGAATTCAAGCATTCTTTGTCAAACTATGCCAAACCAAATTGTTTTGGTGTGGATTCGAGATGTTGAAAAGTTTGAGATGAAAAACCCTTTTATAGGGATTACGCTGGGCGTTTAGATGTTTGTGCACAATACATTGTACGAAGGGCTGATCACCCTAAGTACGAGGATTCCCTATAGTCTTATGACTGTTAAAGTTTAAGTTGAAAGATTATTTATAACTATGGACATACGCATATCGTTTAGATGTTTATGCACAATACATCATACGAAGGGCTTAACACCCTAAGTACAGGAGTTCCTATAGTCTAATGACTGTTAAGGTTTAAGTTGAAAGAGTACTTATAACCGTGGACGTAGTTCAAGGTCTTATGACCCCTCAGCATGATTTGGAATCATTTAAAATTCCTGAGTTATTCATACTGCTTCCCAATTATTGAGCAATTGTGGAAGATTCTTTCTATTCTAAAAGGCGAATGTGGTAATGATGATATTCCTTATAAAGAAGTAAGTCATAGAATGCGACACTGAATGATGGATATATTGAATAGGTGAGAAAAGAAATTTTGAAATGAGAAGGAGATGAGTTATCAAAGAATAATGTAAAACTTTTAATAGAAAAGTTTAATAATTGTAGAAAGATCTTTGTGGAAAGAAGTGGTTTTAGAACCCAATGAATGAATAAAATATTAACATAAAATCTATTTTGATAGATTGAATGAATGAAGATTAATAAATAAAATTTCGAGGATGAAATTCTTAGAAGAATGGGTGATGTAATATCCCGAGGAGATCTAAATTCTTAGAAAGGATGCATGGATGAGATGGGGTAGTTTCTCTCTCTAGAGTTTGCTCTCCCTTCTCTCTAGGTTTTTAGTCCGGCTTTGTTCCCCCCGTCCCTTTCTGTTTTCTCCTCTTTTTTTCCCGTTTACTTTCTTTCCTTTTTTAGTCTCCCGCCCATCCTCACCTACCTTCTCCATCCTTACCAAACTTTTCAGTTTACCCATTCTGGCTTCTGGGTTCTTTCTTCTCCTTTCTCAACTTCCCTTTCCCTCCCTTCCGGCCTCCTCTTCTCTAACGTCCATCCTTAACCTTATCTCCTCCCCTCACCCCAGCTCAATCTCTTGCCTTTCCCTCGTTTCTGTGCTTTGGTGTCATGGTCGATCATCCACATCTCTCCGCTGGGAACTCGGAGAGTAGTCCTTCTCGGGATTTGCTGGCAGAGTTTGGTGTTTCTATTCCAAACTCTCCTTTAGCCTCTGTCGCTTTGGAGGAATCTGAGCCTATTCCCTCGAATGTTTCTATCAGTTCTGATGAATCTACTGCCTTTGCTGCTCAGTTGGTGGAGTCCCTTGGTCCTGCCACTACCTCGGCAGCCCAAGATATATTTAAAGCAGTTCATTACTTCACTAAGAATGACCGTGAAGAAGCCCTTGCTGAAAGAAGGAAGAATGCAAAGCTGATGGACTATATCTCCGCTTTCTGGCCTTCCTCTCAAGATGTTAACAACCTCTCTTCTATTGGGATATCTGCTGCGCTAGCTAATGCTCATAAGGTGTTCGATTCTTATCCTTTTGGGCGGTGTTGTTCTCCTCACATTGCCCCCCCTCTGTTCCCCCTGCTTCGCATTTGCAGGAGTCCTCGGCTCTGATTACATCCCCCCTTGTATGCCCGGGCTAATGTTGTTGGCTTGCCCATCCCCTAAAGTCCTGGGAGTTCGGTGAGTTACTAATTCGCTTAATGAGAAGAACTTGGGGTTGAGCTTCTTTCCCCTTCTGCTGATCAAGGGAGTGTTACGGTTAACCCCCCTGTGGAAATCCTTCAGCTTGGCCTTAATAAATGGTCTTCTAGCCTTGTTGGTCATTTTATCCACTTGAAGCTCCCGTTCAAGCTGGTTGAATCTTCTGCTAAAAAATTATGGGGACACCTTGGTTTGACAAAAGTATATCTTCATGATAAGGGGTACTTCTTATTCAAATTTGATTCGGTGATAGAAAGAGACAATGTCTTAGCCTCGGGTCCATGGTACATAGCGTCCAAGCTTCTTTGCTTACAGTCGTGGCAGGAAGGGGTTAATTTCAGTATAACCGATAGTAGCAAAGTTCCGATATGGGTAAAGTTCGGTAATATCCCCCTCTCTTACTGGACAAAGGAAGGTCTAAGTTGTGACGCCCCCAAAATAGGTCCATTCCATCCAACCCATTCTGAGTCGCCAAATACATGGTACAGAAATAACTACAACTTTATTATTACAACATATAAACTGTGAGTTTAAATACAGATATTGCCATCTAGACAATATCCACACGCAAATAAATCCCCATCATAATTATTGATACATTATTTTACAAAATGGTGAGGACTACTAAACAACTCTCTCTAGAACCTTCATTCCATACCCCGATTAGTACTCGCTACATTCTCGCCTCACGAGAAGAAAAATGGAACAAAAGGAAAAGGGTGAGCTCAACTAGCCCGATTAAGAATATTATGACTAAGATGATATACAACAAATTATCATTAGTCTTCAACAGGAAAAATCTAATAGAATACAATAGACAACAAATTTTAAATCAATATTAGCAATGAAATAATAATTCATTAGAAGAGAGTTAAGTAGAGAATGCAAACTACTATCTTCTATATATGAATTTAAAAGTTCATCGTCGATATTTTATCCTGTAACATCAATCAATATATATCTGAATCAAATATTCATCTTTGCACTACGGGCCAAAGATATTAATCGATCGGTCGTGTTCATCTCAACACTTTGTTCATCTTTGCACTACTGGCTAAAGATATTCCTCAAGAAATCATTCATCTTTGCACTCTGAAGCCAAAGATATTCAATAATATCATCATTTAAGACGAGGATGATGAAAATATTTTTAAAGAAACGAATCCGAGTGAAACAAAATGACAAGGATTAAGGATTAAGATTCGTACTTTGTTTTATCCATGTCCAACAATACCTCAAAAATAATCATAGTGATGTAAAATTCAAGAATGATCAAAACATGGATACAATCAAAGCTAGTATCCAGAATAGATATTTTGGACGAAAAGAAGAAATTTTATTTTTCAGTGAATAGTGCCGTATTCGTGAATAGTGTCGTATACGTGAATAATACCGTATACGTGAATAGTAACTCCGACACCAAAAGATAGAAATTTCACAAAAAAACATCTTCACGTTTAAATGAATAGTACTTTCGTGAATAGTAACTCATGAATAGTAACTCATGAATAAAGAACCCCAAACATGAAAAAGTTCCAAATTTGATAAAAAGTTCCAACCAATATTTCAAAGATAATGATATTGAAGAAATAATATCATTTAATAAGAAAATAACATCCCTTACCTCGAAAGACAGTACTTCTAGTTGAAACATCGGATATAGGCTATGAATTGAACTTGCACCGTATAGTAATACTCAAAGTATACTCAAAATACTCACAAGAATACGCTCGATAATATAGAGAGAGAAAACTTCAGTTTCTGGTGTGATTTTCAATTCTAACCTAAGCACCCTATTTATAGGAAATTGCTTAGAACACCAAAGCGAAAATTTAATATAATAATAATATATTATATATATATTCCTCACGCCAACCAAGACTCCTGAAATCATCGGCATGTTTACAACACATGGGGGGCAACCAATACAATAAAAACGTTTTTGTTGATATAAATAATTAAAACTTCCAAAAATCAATTATTTCGGAACTTTGGAACTTCAATAATTCATAATAAATAGCCCTTTTGTCAAAAAATTCGAATTTTGTGACTTTTTATAGGAAATTCAATTCTCTACAACTTTGCAGAAGAAAGTTTTTCCAAATTCCAAATAGAAATTGGCCAAATCCACAAACAGGCGATTTTACATGCTATAATCAAATTTCGATCAATAAATGGGGTCCAATGACATGTTTAACATGTTTTAAACATTTATTGCAACAAAAATACTCTTCCTCCTCGTATACTCATATATCCCACATTCGTTGTAAGAATATCACCGTTAATATATTATTAAAATAATATATTTAAATGAATTATTTTATCGTAAAAGATAAAATATTAATTTTCAACAATTGTCATTTTAAAATTTTCTCCATCTATATCCACATAAAATCAATATTTTTCTCATCATATAAATCAATAATTAATTATTCACAAATAATATTACGAGAATCACAATATTGACAACCGAGGCGGTTCCCAGGAAGAGGGGCTTTTCAATAAGAATTTCTTCTTCTTGGCGCGCAATTAGGTGACCAAACCTCTCCTTGTATGTAACTTTCTAGACATTGCCAATAATGTTATCTAATAATATTATTCGGATAATATGAATTATTGCTTCGATAATGAAAAATAATTGTGTAATGACAATTATTGAAACAACAATGAATATAAAATATCAACGCATGAAATTATTAACTCAATAAAATATTGAGCGATAATTCTTGTAACAATTATTGAGTAGTGCCTTCTTACGTAAGAATCAATAATTGGTGCAATACTGGTATTCTTCTTCAACAACGCGTATTAATTTGTTTTAACCACCGGTATTCCAACAATGATTACTTGAATAACTACGCCAGTTATTTATAAACAACTTATATTTGTCATTTTCTTCATCCAATCGCTTTTCGTTATGGGGCCCACAAAAGATCGCCTCATCGTTTAATATTCCCACAAGCGATCTGAATATTCCACGACCAAACGAATATTCCCCGACAACAATGAATATTTTATAACCACTTGCTTATTTTGAAGTATTTGCGTATTTTACCCATAACTATCCACATTAATCAAATCGACCCTTAC
Source organism: Panax quinquefolius (assembly GCA_020205615.1). Lineage (NCBI taxonomy): Eukaryota > Viridiplantae > Streptophyta > Magnoliopsida > Apiales > Araliaceae > Panax > Panax quinquefolius. The sequence continues at coordinate 86,787,604 of CM035157.1, read as the reverse complement.
TATTTCAAAATAATAAATAGAGGAAAATAAATTTCATTTATTAATAATTTGGGGTCTTACAACCTCCCCTCCTTATGAAATTTCGTCCTCGAAATTGACGTACGTACCTGGTGTTTCGAAAAGATGAGAATACCTCGCTTTCATTTCGCTTTCCAACTCCCGGTCATTTCCTCAATAGCATGGTTTCTCCACAAAACTTTAACTTGTGGTATAACCTCAGACATACGATATGTTCTTTCCTATCCAAGATCTTTATAGGTACTTCCTCGTACGTTAAGTCTTCGGCTATCTCGTCCGGTTCTAACTCAATGACGTGATTCGGGTCGTCCACATATTTACGTAACATCGATACGTGAAAAACGTTATGAACATGCGTCATACTTGGCGGTAAAACAAGTCTATAGGCCATAGTTCCTATTCGATCGAGAATTTCAAATAGGTTAATAAATTGAAAGTTTGAGCTTTCCTCACCTCACCGATTCTTGCTTTTGAAATAACAACTTCTTGCACCTCCTTCTTCAAATTCATCGACTCGGTGTGTAGCTTGAGCGACTTTAACTTTATCGATTAAAAGTCGATTATACTCGTATATCATCACGTGGGTACCTAGAGTTTTCATCTCCATCTCTATTATTTGTAAATTATACTGAAATGAGCCTTTGACAATATCGTACTTTCATTTCTTGTATCGATCTTCTACTTAACACGCCGCCTACCACGTTAAGCTTTTCCGAGGATGGCATGGTCGAACATGTCTTTGAAATGAGTCTCTCTTGAGTTCTTGAAGCTCTTCCACATTCTTTGCTCCATTCGAATTTTGTATCTCTACGAGTCACCACGTTAATGGAATAGCGATTCGAGAATATCCTTGAACGAATCTCCGATAATAATAACCAACTAAGCCTAGAAAGCTACGTATTTCGATTACCGACTTAGGTTGTTCTCAATGTGACTCATATCCCAACCTTGGATAGCAGACGTTACAATGACACCTATCAATTTACTATCGCACAAATATGGTGTCCCCTACGAATCGGCTTTGGTGCATTCCACAAAGGAAGTCACCGGATAAAGGCTCGGTACCAAATTCTATAGTTGAATTTTAACTCACGAAGTTCAATAGGAGCCATTCGATATGAGATTTTAGAAATGAGTTTTGTCTGGGGTTCAAAATCGATACAAAATTTAATATCGGTCTTTGGGAGTAAACCAAGAAATTCTTGAAATACGTCGGAAAAATCAATAACAACAGAATATTATTCAAATCGGCGTGTCTTTATTCAAATCCATAACATGGACTAAGAAAACTTGACATCCATAATAAACGAATGACTTCATGGCTTGATATGAAAATGTTTGACTACAATGGTTTGATTGCTTGAATTGAATAACGAGGTTGCTTAGGAATATGAAAACTAAGAACCTTACGAAAGTAATCAATTTCGGCATGATGAGTAGTTAACCTTAAAATCACATCAAAAGCAAATATCTCTATAGAAATAAGGTTAACGGTAATGTGATAGTGCCAACTGAATCAAGCAAGATTTCTAAACAACGGATGTAATGAAAGTTTCTCTAACGGAGTCTCCATAAATAGGTCAAAGTCTAATTTCTCCGTAGTCAAGTTCAAACGTTGAGCGCAAGCAAGAGAGATAAAGAATGGGTAGAACCGGTATCTAGTAAGGTATAAACTTCGCAAGAATTTATAATTAACTAACCTGCTAACCGTTCGGGTTCCTCGCATTTTAATACCGGTCACGACAAACGCTCTTCGAGAATCGTTGTCTTTGACTTTTCCGGGACATCCTTTTGAGTCACCATTCCCGCTTGATTTGGTTTTCGATATCGTATAATCTCGAGCGATATGTCCTTCTTTTCCACAATTATAGCATACCTTGAACTGTTGTGGGACGGTTTGAATCGTGAAATGTCCTCTTTCCGCATTTGTAACATATGATGGTGGTCGTTCTCCCCTTAGAACCCGATTCTTTGTCAGATTCGCTGTCTTCACATGGTCATTGTTAAATCTCCTCTTTTAAAATTTCCTCGACTCGCTTCTTCTATTTTCATGGCTATGATTACCACCAGAGTGGTTACCATTTTTGTCCGTCTGCTGCTCTTTCTCCATTGGTTATCATTATTCCGCTTGATTGCTATCTACAGTACGATCCTGGTTGTGGTCCTCAACTTGACCGTACTACTCGTTATCTCGCTTCTAATAATTGAGCCACATTTACAACATCCGAATAGAGAGAAAATTTATGAGAAATGAGATCTTGGCGTGCCGGGTTTCAAACCTCTAAGAAACATCCTCGTCATCGTTCCTCATTCTCCACCAAATGAGGTGCAAACACGGATAACTCTGCAAACTTTGCCTCGTCTTCGAGACACCGTCATGTTGTTTACTACTCCGGTCTAATAAACTCCACTTCCTTCATACGACGAACACTTTCGGAAAGTATTTGTCATTAAATAGTTTCAAACGCGTCTCCCAAGACATGCCGAAAAGTCTGCCGGATGGAGTACGCTTCCGCAGACTCCCACCAATGAGTCACGCCTTCGCCACGGAACATAAAGGTGGCGAATGGAACCTTCTGTTCTCCGTGCATCCCAAGACATCGAATATCTTGGTAATTTGCTTGACCCATGTTTCCGCCGTGATCGGATCTCGCTTTCCCTTAAATTCGGTGGTCCCAACTCTTTGAATCGCTGCTTTGCATGACAACCCGTGAATTGCTATCATTTCTCCTCAGTATTTTGAACACGAGTCTCCTCGTCGATTTTTTGCATGAACTGCAAAAAGCTTCTAAACATCCCCTCGTTCATCATCGCTTTCGATTGGTGTTGTTCACAGGAGGTACATTGTCGACTGTTGCACGTTCTCCTCATTGGTAAGTACAGAGCATCTCCACGGTCTCATTTACTCCATCAAGTAATATTCTCATTCGACATTCTCAAATACTATCATAAAACAAGGGTTAATTAAGGAAATCAATATATCACATAATATCCTTATATACTGACCAATTAACAAATAAGCTTAGGTAGGACACCTAGCGAAGGATTTACTCGCTCTCCCCTCCTAGTTCTATTCCCCGATCTCCGCCAGAGATCATATCCTAAGCTCGATACCAACCGTGGCGCCCCCAAAATAGGTCCATTCCATCCAACCCATTCTCGAAGTCGCCAAATACATGATGCGAAATAACTACAACTTTATTATTACAACATATAAATCGTGAATTTAAATACGGATATTGCCATCTAGACAATATCCACACGCAAATAAATCCTATCATAATTATTGATACATTATTTTACAAAATGGTGAGGACTACTAAACAACTCTCTCTAGAACCTTCATTCCATACCCCAGAATTAGTACTCGCTTTACATTCTCGCCTCCCGAGAAGAAAAATGGAACAAAAAGGAAAAGGGTGAGCTCAACTAGCCCAGTTAAGAATATTATGACTAAGATAATATACAACAAATTATCATTAGTCTTCAATAGGGAAAAATCTAATAGAATACAATAGACAACAAATTTTAAATCAATATTCGCAGTGAAATAATAATTCATTAGAAGAGTTAAGTAGAGAATGCAAACTACTATCTTCTATATATGAATTTAAAAGTTCATCGTCGATATTTTATCCTCAGTAACATCAATCAATATATATCCGAAATCAAATATTCATCTTTGCACTCACGGGCCAAAGATATTAATCGATCGGTCGTGTTCATCTCAACACTGTTCATCTTTTTGCACTACGGGCCAAAGATATTCATCAAGAAATCATTCATCTTTGCACTACAGCCAAAGATATTCAAGAATATCATCATTTAAGACCGAGGATGATGAAAATATTTTAAAGAAACGAATCCAAAGAAACAAAATGACAAGGATTAAGGATTAAGATTCGTACTTTGTTTTATCCATGTCCAACAATACCTCAAAAATAATCATAGTGATGTAAAATTCAAGAATGATCAAAACATGGATCTGATCAAAGCTAGTATCCGAGAATAGATATTTTGAATGAAAAGAAGAAATTTTATTTTTCTATGAATAGTGCCGTATTCTGAATAGTGTCGATATCGTGAATAATGTCGTATACGTGAATAATCCGCAATATCGTGAATAGTAACTCGACACCAAAAGATAGAAATTTCACAAAAAAACATCTTCACGCTTAATGAATAGTACTCGTGAATAGTAACTCATGAATAGTAACTCATGAATAGTAACCCCCCGACATGAAAAAGTTCCAAATTTGATAAAAGTTCCAACCAATATTTCAAAGATAATGATATTGAAGAAATAATATCATTTAAGAAGAAAATAACATCCCTTACCTCGAAAGACAAGACTTCTAGTTGAAACACCTGGATATAGGCTATGACTTGAACTTGCAATCAGTATAGCAATACTCAAAGTATACTCAAAATACTCACAAGAATACGCTCGATAATATAGAGAGAAAACTTGATTTACGGTGTGATTTTCAATTCTAACCTAAGCACCCTATTTATAGGAAATTGCTTAGAACACCAAAGCGAAAATTTAATATAATAATAATATATTATATATATTCCTCATACAACCAAGACTCCTGAAATCAGCATGTTTACAACACACATGGGGCCAACCAATACAATAAAAACGTTTTTGTTGATATAAATAATTAAAACTTCCAAAAATCAATTATTTCTAACTTTGGAACTTCAATAATTCATAATAAATAGCCCTTTTGTCAAAAAAATTCGAATTTTGTGACTTTTATAGGAAATTCAATTCTCTACAACTTTGCGAAGAAAGTTTTCCAAATTTCAAATGTAAATGGACCGAAATCCACAAACCAGGCGATTTTACATGCTTATAATCAAATTTCGATCAATAAATGGGGTCCACCGACATGTTTAACATGTTTTAAACATTTATTGCAACAAAAATACTCTTCCTCCTCGTATACTCATATATCCCACATTCGTTGTAAGAATATCACCGTTAATATATTATTAAAATAATATATTTAAATGAATTATTTTATCGTAAAAGATAAAATATTAATTTTCAACAATTGTCATTTTAAAATTTTTCTCCATCTATATCCACATAAAATCAATATTTTTCTCATCATATAAATCAATAATTAATTATTCACAAATAATATTACGAATCACAATATTGACAACCGTGCAGCCTTCAGAAAGAGGGGCTTTCCAATAAGAATTTCTTCTTCTTGGCCTTGATTAGGTGACCAAACCTCTCCTTAGACGTAACTTTCTAGACATTGCCAATAATGTTATCTAATAATATTATTCAGATAATATGAATTATTGCTTCGATAATGAAAAATACGTGTAATGACAATTATTGAAACAACAAAGAATATAAAATATCAACGCAAAGAATTATTAACTCAATAAAATATTGAATAAAGAATTCTTCGTAATAATTATTGAGTAGTGCCTTCTTACGTAAGAATCAATAATTGGTGCAATACCGCAGCTATCTTGCTCAACAACGCGTATTAGTGTGTTTTAACCACCGGTATTCCAACAAAGATAATTCTGTAACAAACTACGTCGCTATTTATAAACAACTTATATTTGTCGCTTTCTTCATCCAATCGCTTTTCCAGTTATGGGGCCCACAAAAGATTGCTAGCATAAATCGCATTTAATATTCCCCGACAAGCATTTAATATTCCACGACCAAACTAATATTCCCCGACAACAATGAATATTTTATAACCACTTGCTTATTTTGAAGTATTTGCGTATTTTACCCATAACTATCCACATTAATCAAATCGACCCTTACTATTTCAAAATAATAAATAGAGGAAAATAAATTTCATTTATTAATAATTTGGGGTCTTACATAAGTTACCTGGCAAGTGCAGTTGGTCGGCCGTTATTTGCCGACAACATGACTTCAAAGTTGGAACCTATGAGCTTTGCCCGAATCTGTATTGAGATTAACGCTTTGTCTACATTTCCTGCCTCTATTAATGCTGTTGTGTTTGACGGAAATGCTCTGGTTGAAGAAACCGTAGCCGTGAAAGTGGAGTATTGGAGCAGGCCCCCCTCCTGTTCTAAATGTAATTGTTTCAGACATTCCCTTCTCAAATGCCCGAAAACTAATTTTCAATGGGTTCCCAAATACTCCCCGACCCTTTGTGAGGCCCCTTGTTCCTCTATTCCTAGCACAACCAAGGCCTCTCCTCCTGACCCCGAAGGTTCATGGACTGCCATTTCCAAAGGACTTAAAAGCTCTTCTTCCCCCCTTCCAGCCTCTCCATTCTCTTTCACCAACGCCTTCTCCCCTATTGCTCCCCCCTTATTCCTGGTGATGAGTCTGAATCTCCTATCCCCCCTAACCCTTTACTTGATAAGCTTAAGCAAGTTGATGAGAAGGAATGCAGGGACCTGAAACATAAGACTAGGCCTGGAAAGGAGCCTCTTCAGAATTCTAAGAAGAGGAACAAAGGTCCAAGGGGTCTTCCCCTTCTAGACTAATCCTATTCCCCATTTTATGACATTCTTTTGCTCATATAATGTCAGGGGTTTAAATAAAAAACCAAAGCAGGCTTTTGTTCGCAACTTTCTGTTAGACAACCATATCTCTTTTGTGGGTCTCATCGAGACCAGAATAAAAGCTCCAAATGCTTCCAGAATATCGCGGGCTATCTGCCGTAACTGGGTTTGGGTCTTTAACTATGACTACCACCCGAATGGCCGGATTTGGGTGGGCTGGGATCCTTCTATTTGGAGAGTGGATATCCTGTTTCAATCTGCCCAAGTATCCCACTTCAAGCTCTTTCCTCTTTATGACAATTACCCAATCTTGGCTTCTATAGTCTATGGCCAGAACTCTATAGTGGAACGTCGACAGTTGTGGACTGACCTAAATTCCTTGTCCTCCTCGGACACTTGGTGTATTCTTGGGGACTTCAACACTATCAAGAGTGTCTCTGAATCGGAAGGTGGTGATTCTTCTTTGAACGCGGGTATGACTGACTTTAACGACTGTTTAGACACTATTGGTGTTGATGATATTCGTGCTATTAGGCCTCTGCACACATGGTGGAACTGTCAGGTTGCTAATCCTATTCATAGGAAGCTAGATAGAGCAATGGGTAACAGTTCTTGGTTCAACGCAATGTCTTATTCACTAGTCACTTATGGACCTCGTGGTCTTTTCGATCATTGTCCAGTGTTACTTAATACTGGTCTGCTTCTTCGAAAAGCCAAGAAGCCATTCCAATTCTTTAATTTCATGCTGGAGTTGGAAGGGTTTGATGCTGCTGTCTCGGATTGTTGGAATATCAGAATTCATGGAAATCCCTTTTTCATCTTTAATAAGAAACTTCGAAGATTCAAGTATGCCCTTAAAACCTTGAATTCTTCTAACGGTAACTTATCGAGGAACGTTAGCACCCTGCAGGCTCAGCTGGCCGCCATTCAGCAATCTCTTCATGCAGATCCCTTAAACTCTTGTCTGCTAGCCCTAGAAGACAAATGCTCTCAGTCCTTATGGAAAGCATTGGCTCTTGAAGAATCTCTCTTGCTCCGTAAATCCCGAGCCACTTGGCTTGCCCGTATGATAAAAAAATTCTAAATTTTTGCCAATGTTATCAAGAGTAATTGGAACCACAACAAAATTCTCTCTATCTATAATAGCTCTGGTGTTCTTATTGAGGATCAGCTGGGTATTCAGCAAGTGGCGGTGGACTACTTTCAGGATCTCCTGGGGTCCTCTCCTCCTATTTATCCTGGCCGTGATGATCTGGAAAACTTCGTTACAAAGTGGATAACTCCTGCTCAGGCTGCTGCCTTAACCACTCCAATTCTTGATTCCAAAATTCTTGTAGTCCTTCAGTCCATGAAAAAGAACAAAATTCCTGGTCCTGATGGTTTTAATGTTAATTTCTTTCTCCATTGCTAGGACATTATAGGCCATGATTTC